>VZTU01007892.1:205209-254766 GCA_013400835.1 Zapornia atra
GGGGGGGGGGGAGAGAGCCCTGATGTTTGGGGAGCAAAGGGAGGAAAACATATTTTCCCCAAAACAAAGTGCTGAAAAGAGAGGGGAAAGCCCCAGCATACCCATCCCTGTGCAAGGAGACCACAGGGAGTGGGAGAGTTTCCAGTCACCCAGGAACTCACAAACGATGGATCTTTTCTTTTACACACACAGAAGCAAAAGGAGGAGAAAGTGCACACACACACCAAAAAAAAAGTGAGAGGAAGGGAAAGAGGGATGGTGACAGAGACACAGAATGAAAGAGAGAGAGAGAGACAGCAGAGGGAGAGGGAGGGGGGCAGGCAGAAGAGGGCTTTGACCTTCTGTGAAGGATATAAAAAATCCAGCAGCCTCAGGGGACACCCAACTATCTAGCATATTGCTGTTAAAATGTCTGCAAAATTTAATACACTTGGCATGCCATCTAATCAGTCCTTGGAAACCACGGTTTTTCTCCCTCCTGCACTCCAACTGTCTCAAACCTCCAGCATTTGGGATGAGGTGGAGTATTTTCTACAGAAGACAGAAAAGTTAGGGACAGGCACCCAGGGTAGATTAAGGGTTTAATTTATGTTTCATTTGCTGCTTTTTTTTTTAATTATTTGGAAGCAAACAGCTGTCATTTTCCCCTTTTTTTTTAAAAACAAAAGTTTATACAGATTGCTGCGTGCCTGTGCAGGCACACTGGTGTGTGTGCACATGGACAGGACGGACAGGACAGACAGGTGGACAGATGGGAAGCACAGTGGCCATGCACCCACAGCTCAGCTGGTGCCAAGGGCAGTGTGCACGGCGGTGCTGGCACACATGTACCCCCCCCCCAGCGCCTCTGTGTGTGTGTGTGCACAGGCTGCAGGTGCACTCACACAGCGAGCCAAAGCTCGTGCACGCCTCCCCGCACACCCCAGTGCCGTGGGCACGCTCCCCACAGGGAATGGGCTGAGGGGGGGGGAGGCGAGGGAGGGTGAAACCAGCCCGAGGATGGGGCGGCACTTTGGTGCCTACGCTCCTTATTGAAAGGGACAGCTGCCTACACCACCACACAACAGCAAAGGAAACAGCTCTCGGGGAAAACAACAACAAAAAAGCCCCAACCCTCAGAACAACAAATACATCCAACACTTGTTACCTCCTGCAAAAGCCTGGCGGGAGCTCAGTGGGCTGTAGGACTCCAAAATGGCAGGGCAAAGAGTTCCCAGGCCAAGTGGGAGAAGCCCACCCTTTCACTCTAGGGGGAAGGGGGCAGTGGAGGCGGTGCAGAGCGTGGGGTGTGAAGTGCTTTCAGCTGGGCTGAGACAGCCAGTAAAGAGATGGAGATGGGATCCCACCCTTCTGGAGGGGAGGCCGATGCGTCTGGCTGGGTGGGGAGGTTTCTGACCTTGGTCATCCAAAGAGGAGTCCCCAGAGGCAAAGGCAAGCGCTGGCTCTCAGCCAACACAGAGGCGCTGCAGGGCTCCTGGTGCAGAGGGGACCCGGGCCAGCTGATGCTGACATGTGGACATCCAACCTCCAGCCTGGGCAGTCTTGGGCCCACAGACCATGAGGGCAAGACAGGAGCTCAGGGTCCTTCTCAGCATGAGGAAGGCGAGAGACAAGCCAATGAAAGGGCTGAGGCACCCGGCAAAGAGGAAACTAAGCCCATGAACACACCGAGACCCCGGGCACAGCTGCTCACAGACAGGCTTGTCCTGCAGCTCAGGTTCTTCCCAGCCCATTGGGACTGTGTCATGGGAAAAACCGCTGTGCAGTGGAAATCTCTGCAACTTGCAAGAAGCAGGGCTCCCAGCTCGCTGAAGATGGGGCAGAAAGGCTCTGAGATCCTCCTTTCCCCAGCAGAAGAAGGGGCTTGCTGAGAGCGAAGGCGGACAAGGCAGCGCCAAGGCAGCGCTCAGCACTGAGGAGCGATCAGTGGGGGAAGAGAAGGTGGCACTGGGCCACTGAAGGGACAGCAAAGGGCATGGATTCATGGGGCTATGGAGAAAGGACCTCGCAGTTAAACTGAGACGTGGGCCCCAGTCCTACCCAGCTCAATCAAAACTTCGTTCAGGAAAAAAAGTTAATTGCTGAGGAGCCAAATAAAAGAAACCCCACAGGCTGCAAACTGTGCAGAGTCTTTAATTAGCCAAAAAAACAAAGTGGTTACAGGAAAATGAGAGTGTAAGAGGGGATCCCAGGGGAGTACTTACGCTACTCCCCATTCTCTCCTTCATCACCAAACAGCCCAGGGTAAGGCCACGGCGGCAGGTTCTGATAGCAGATTTGGGAAAAGCTTTGGGGGTTGGTTTCTTTTTGTTGTCCAGAAGATCAAGAGTCCCAGCCAGTGAAACTCAGAGAGTTGAGTCAGGCAACTCAGTAACCCCGGGGGCTACAGACCCTTCCGTTCAACCCCACCCCACGCCAGATGCCTGCTGGAGATGCAGGCAATGCCTTCCCCTGTTTGCACTGGGACAGCTGGCACTCTGGCCCCTTTAGGGCCAAGGAAAAGAAATTATGCCTAAGGCCTAACCCTCAAAAAAGGAGGAAAAAAAGGAAAAGAGAAGGAAAAAAAGAGAAAAAAGCTGCAATCAGAAGCAGCTTGTCCTTTAACATGCTGAAGGATCATCTAGACAAATTCACCCATTTTTGCTAAATTCCACCAACAAATTCAGAGCTCTTCCTAATCCCCTCACAGGCTGGCAACTGAGCAGCCATGGTCCCAAGTGCCCAGGAACTTGCCAGCCATTTCTTCTACCACTTTAAGAAGAAAGCAAAGTGAAGATAAGAGTGTTTTAGCTTTTCTGCTACCCCCACACACAGTTCACACCTTGCCCCTTAATTCCAGCCCAAGGCAACTGGACTGGGTTTGGAATCTCACCCACGCAATTCTCCTCACTCTCCCTTCTGTGAAGGGCTTAAAACCTCTGGGGTGCATGGAGCAGGCAGCAGAAAGCTCTCCATTCCATCCATGTAACACATGGACTCACACATGGGACAAAAGGATATGCATGCTGGAACAAGGGAGCAAGTGAGTATGTGACCTGTGAACGGCCCTGGAGTGTGTGAACATCCCCAGGAGCTGCTTACGGATCCTGCAGGCATTCCAGCTTGGAGCCTTCCCAGAATAATGGTCTCAATACATGAAAACAACAACAACCAAAAGAAGACCCTCACGAATAGCATAAATGAGAAAATAACCCCTTATGGAGGAAGCATCCAGCCCATCCTCACTGCCAGGCTGATTCTGCCCTGTTCCAGCCCACCCCCTCCCCTGGGGCCTATGTCCCTGGGAAATCACAGATAACTGGGGGGCTGTTCCAGGCAATTTTCATCAGGGAACCTGTAACTTCCTCCTGAGACTGTCCTCCTGATGGCTTACTGCCACCTCACCGAAGGAAGTGAGGGCCACAGCCTTGCCCAGCGCTGGTTCTACCCTGTCTCCTCTGAGGCAGCACTCAGGGTCACAAATGTGACACACCAGGCTTGGACAGAGGCAGTGAGGTGGAGGAGGGCTTGAAGAATGAGGCTGGTAACGGTAGGGAACATGGGTAAACACAGGCGTTATGCAGAGAGAGAGAAAGAGAGGGAGGTGCTCCAGGAGGCTGTAAATTCGTATTTCTAATTACTTCCTCATGTTTTTCAGCACTCCTCAGTCAAGTTTGATTAAAATTCCTTTCAAGGGAAGACGCTCCACAGAGAGAGCTGCAATGGACCAGGCAGCTCGTGGAGTTTGCAAAATTGCTAGGGGTGGGTGCTAAGTGCAACAGTTTGGGTGATGGGTACAGATCAACACCCCCTCCTCCCCACACCCCAGGACATAGCTGCATGTCCCATGAGAAGCCAGCCTTTGGATACAGAACACCAGCTCAGGTCTACCTGTTCCCATACTGTCAGGCTACGAAGTAGGACACAGCTCCCATCCTTCGTCCCTCAGAGCTGACGTGAGGCAGCTTCCACCATCATCTCCTTCCTAACTGGCAGAGAGGGTCCTCCCAGGAGCACACAAGAACTTCCTATGAAACATATGCCTCAGCAGATGGGGGAAGCTTATGCTCCTTTCCACCCAGCAGCGTCTTACGCAGCGGCTAGTCTTCTCCACAGTGAAAAGCAGGACTCAAGACGTTACATACTTGTTTATTTAAAGGAGAGAAAGCCTGAGATCTGGCAGGCAACAGTAACTTTTACGTGTACCAGAGACCCTTCCGTATGGAAAGGAAGCAGGGTAATGGAGAAGGACCAAGGGGCAAGGCCAGCTTTATCACCTCCAGTCCTAAGCAGCCCTGTGAGCGGCAGGCGTGCTCTGCCCAGTGGACTGGAGGGTTTAGCAAAGCTCCCTCGGGGATATTTCCAGGAATGGTTTCAGGATGAAAAGCTCAAAGGTTGTTTCTCAGAAACCCTCCCCTCACCAGCTCAGGGTTACTAGTCCTACAGGGTATTTCTGTCTGATCCATTCCCTTTCTGCTGGCTGTAGGGACCGCCCGCTGCATACAAGTGGGCAGCTCCCAGGCTGCTGGGTCCCTCCGTGCTCTCCGTCCATCTACAGACCAGACGTTCATCCAACACCACAGCCAACTCCCAGGCTGCATCTCCTGCTCCCTGAGCCCTTCCAAGCCCCCAGAAGAAAGGGTGTGAGTACAGCCAGTTGTCCTTCCTGAGCCTGGCTCTGCCAAGCTCCCGGCTGGAAGGGCAGCCCCAGGATGATGGCTGGGGATCAGAGAAGGTAAGGAGCAGCACCAGGGATTTTTTGTTTATCCTCGATGCTGTGGCAAGAGTGAGACGGAAGAGATGCTGCTGGATATCAGCCTCTGAGTTCCCTACACGACTCTGGGGAAATCATGATTATCTTGATGCCTGTTTCTCTCCATTCTCTCCCCCTCCCCTCCCTGCTCTGAATATCTGAGTGTCTTAATGCGCATGTGAGCAAGGGACAGACCCTGAGACGATCAGCTGGGCCAGGAGCACACAGGGTCTGATGAGTTTCCTCTCTTACATGACTCTGTCAGGACACACAACTCACAGCTCAGCTATCCAGGAGATATGTGATCCATAATACTGCCCACACTGACATGTGCAGAAATGATAAAACACTCTTTCTGGTTAAGTCGGTCTCCATCACGTACACGACACAGCTCAGACAGATGAGTGCAGCCAGCCTTACAATCTTCTTGTGCTCCCTTCCCATTCAATCTATCCCCAGCCTGTAACTGAAGAACCTAAGGACTAAGAGGAAGAGGCAGAAAGATTCCAGCTGCACCTCAAATCCTAAATTCAGAACCACCACAGTGCTTAGGAACAGAAGTGCAGAAAACTCTGCTTAATGCCACACTATTTACAAGTGAGATCTGACATTTGGACAGAGACCTGACATTCATCTAGGGACGAGGTCTCATTCTTCATGTAAAGCCCTTGCGTGGTGCAAGCTGCTTGGGTGAAGATACCAACCCCAACCTCTCTACACCCCCCTTTCAGGTAGTTGTAGGTGATGATAAGGTCCCCCCTCAGCCTCCTCTTCTCCAGGCTGAACATCCCCATCTCCCTCAGCCTCTTCTTGGAAGGTTTGCTGCTCTCTAGCCCCTTCCCCAGCCTGGCCACCTTTCTCTGGACCCGCGCCAGGACCTTGGTGTCTTTCCTTCTCCACAGCCTGGAGACCACCATGTCAGTGTGCAGCATCACCTGCAGTCACAGCACCTAAGGCAGCAAGGTGCCTGCAGTCAGAGCAGTCCAGATGAGCGTGACCAACGGGAGAGCTGCCCAAGGTTTTGGGAGCTGCATGCAGAGCACGCCTCCGCAGGCACCATGGGCCAGGAGCATGCCCAGGACCTGCTGCTGCCAGAGGTAACACGTCTGGGGGTGTTGGGTGCAGGCTGCACGTGCTGCTGACCACACACTGGATGTGGGAGGGCGATCGGACCCGTGTGCTGTGGGAGCAGGGGAGTGTGCCCGGATGCACGGGTGGCAGCAGCTCGTGCTGCGTGGCGGGAGCGGGATGAAGAGAGGCAAAGCCAGGCACTGCAGGGAAAGCACATGAGCTGTGCTTGGAGAGGGGAACCTCTCCTCTGAGAAACCCAGAGGTGGTTTGAGGGGGGGCCTCCGACTCTGAAGTCATCCAAGTTTCTGAGGCAATTAATTTACTGCTGAAAGAAGGAGCAGGAAGAGCAATAAAAGAGCCTTTGTACTTAGGGTGGGGCAGGAGCATGGGAAGTCATTTCAGAGAATAAGGAGTTGGGGGCAAACAAAAACAGAAAATAAAAATAATCAACTGACTGACAAGCTTACAAGAAAAGCCACATTTTTAACATTCTTAATCCCTAGAATAAATACACAGGGAGGAAGGAGGACAAGGCTGGCTGTCCTCAGAGATCACTGGGAGAGACTGGGCAAGGTGCAGGCAAATTTGTGCTGGTGGCTGCCATGGATGGTCCTGCCCCAAGCCAGGGAGAGGTGACAGTGTGTAGGGGAAACAGGGCAGTGGACAGGAGTATCAAAGGGAGGTACACTCCCTTGGATCTTTAATCTCCCCACTTTTCTGTTTCATGCTCTCTACACCACTACTGATCAATTGAAATCACACTAGACAGAAACACAGAAACAACCGCATCCCACCACCCGTAGTGGAAATACAGTGATGCTCTGAGAGATCTACACCTCCTTCCCACCTCAACCAGCTGCCTTACAAAGGACCAAACTACACAACACCACCTCCCTCCACCTCCTGCTTTTATCTGATTCCTATCCTCCCCCAAAGCATCCTTCAAATTTCTCCAGGAGAGCAGGAGTTAAATGGCTGGTTTTAGTGGTAGAGACACGTTTAGGAAGGGATTGAATTTGCACGTGGTGTAGCCGGTTCCCTGTTTATTAATAAGCTATTTATCATTGGTGTTGCTTTTAATACCATTTTGGCTTAATGTTGTTAATGAAATATAAATACCCGCACTAATGATGTTGGTCAGGAGGCAGCGTGGGCCACTGGCAGCTTTGCAGGAGGGAGGCCAAACCGCGGCTGTGTGTATGAGAGGCTGCGACGGCGCGACTGCCAGCCCGGCCTCCGGAACAGCCTCCCCACACCCTCCCATCACACAGCTGCATAAGCACCAAAGGACGAGGAGGGATGGGGATGGGATGGGATGCTGCAGCACTGGCAGAGGGCAGAGAGAGGTTTCCAGCACCTCTACGCCACTCTGGCAGCCCAGAACCAAGCTAGTGCCCACAAAAGCTGCCCAGAAAGGGAGGTAGCTCAGCATCAGAGTTCAGCTCCAGCAAGGCATGGCTCTGCTCCCTCTCAACTCCCTGCCTTTTGAGATCACAAGAGGAAGCAGCCTCAGCCCAACAGGGATGTACTGGGGACCCTGCAAGCTGCGAAACAGCTGCCTACATGGAAATAGGTAGAAGTCGTCAGATGAGTTTTGTTTGCTTAATGCAGTTGCCCCACTGGAAGAGCAATCTGTAGGCTCTGCACTGAGCTCCCCCAGGGCAGCTCCCACATGAGCCCAAGACCCCTTCAGCAAAGAGGCGTTCCCCAGCAACCTCCTCAGAGCTGCTGGTGGCTGATGCCAGCCTGGCTGCGGGGGCTCGGGCTGGCTTCAGGCCATGGGGTGCTGCGGGGTGGGGTGGGGCAGGAGGAGCTCGCCCAGCTCCTGGGACCGCCTGCTTCTCCACAGCCACAGCCTCGCTCCCTGGTCCTGGATTGAGAAGGGGACCAGGCTGCACCAGGCTGCTGCATCTTAGGTGGGGATGGAGAAAAGGAGCTTCCTGCCCTGAATGGAGGAAATAAAGGAGCCTCCTGCCCCTGTGGGAAACAACGTCAAAAGCTTGGCCTTTGGCAAGGGTTCAGAGGCTTGCTCTGGGTCTGCAGAGAGAGCCCACACAGGTCCCTCTCCATTAGCTTGTGTCTAGCACCGTCATGGGGCAGTGATTACAAATCTCCCTAAGAAGGCTTTTGGAAATCCCATCTTGCGTTACCATTTGCATTAGAGCAGCCCCTAGAGAGAGCTGAGGCCTGGGCATCTCTGAGCAAGAACCCTGGCCTGGGAGAGGTTTCAAGACACCAGAAGAGATTGGTATGGAAAAGCAACAGGCAACATAGCTTTAGGACTGGTCAGTGGAAGAGGCAGGGGGAAAGCTATGCCCAAGGCCACCACCCTACTCAGCAGACACAGACCTCCTGAAATCAGAAGAGAATCTGAAATGGACCTTCACCACCAGGAAGTTCCAGACCTCTGCAAGCCTCCAGAAGAAAACTTACACACTTGCCTCAGGAGCAAACTCCAAACCCTGTCCCTGTCTGAAGAGTCACTGAAGAGGCAAATTTGAAGAACACTCTGTCTTCACACAGATCTCCTAATAGTAACTTGTCTTGAGCCATGTCGACCCACTTCACTAATCTCACTGAAGAAGCAGGTAACCAAGGAGTTCCTACAAGGCTGGTAGTCTAATCATATGTGATTAGGTGCAGAGGATGACAGTGCCCGCCTCACCCAGCAACTCCTCCCAGGGCAGGGGCATTTCAACCACCCAGAGCCCCTATCTCCTGAGACCATGCCCTCCATGTTGCTGCCTCTGCCACAAAAGCCAACCCATCATCTGCTTGTACAAACCATGCAGAGATACATCCCTCTCCCTCACAATTCCCATCACCACCCTTTTTCCCTTTGCTTTGCAGTCTCCCTCTCTCCCAGGCGGCTGGTGCAGAGGGAGCTACAACTGGTCTGCAGTGGGATCTCTGCCGGTGCCCCTGCCACACGGAGCACCATCAATTTACACTGTTCCTTTAAGACGTTATCTTTTAATTTGGTGCTCCCCCTTTCCCCTCCTCAACTAACTGATTTATTAGTTTACATCTCATAAATTGTAACCCCTCGCCTCCCCCTTCAACCTCCCAGATGCCATAAATCCCCTTCAGGGCCTCGACACCCTTCTGCGCGTGGTGCAGCCCCCTGCCCCCCAAAGTCACCTCTGAGTCCCCAGGGAGCGCGGGGCTCATTTGCTGGGGGTTTGGTCTAGCTCGTCTCAGCAGCTAATCCCTTGGGTGGCTCCTGTCAGATTATTAATTAGCTAAAGCGGATCGGCCCTGGAACAACATGCGGTTGGACTTCAGATAAAACAGGACGGCAGAGGCTTGGCATGGAGTTCTTTAAAGGGACATTGTCTCTTTTTTCTCTCGGCTTCTCCTGGAGCAGAAGGAAGGAGAGAAGCAGGAGACAGAGCAGGAGATGGGCTGCTTCCACAGCTGCCCGCACCCCCCAGCAGCCTGTCACCCTGGTTGCAGGGCTGTGCTGCGTAGAGGAGAGCGAGCACAGGACTGGAGGTGCAAGGGACAGAACAGCAGGCAGCATCCCTACCCTCACAGCTAAAACTTTCCCAGATGTTGGCAAAGCCTTAAGGACCTGTTCAGAGCATGCAGCACTCCGCTGGAGGGTCTCACCGCCCCTCACTGATCACAGAATCATAGAATGGTCTGGGTTGGAAGGGACCCAAAGGATAACAGAGCCCCAACCCCCTGCCACAGGCAGGGAAACCAACCTCCAGGCCTGGAGCTACACAAGGTTGCCCAGGGCCCCATCCAACCTGGCCTGATACCTCCCCTCTGCTGCCCCTTGGCCACACACCGGCCTGACAGAACCCTTGGTACTGCCACCTACCCCAAGAAGGGAGGCAAAGGCCGTTCCAAGGGGCCATGGTCATCCCTGCTTTGAGAACAGGTATTTTCACCCAGGAGCATCCCTCCCGTTTGCGTGCGGCAGGTTAGAAGCCCCTTTCTTACGCTGTACAGCCCTCTCAGGCAGGGTAAGGAGCAAGCAGCCTCACACACATCACACTGGATAGAGCCTGCAAGAGGGAGCTGGAAGGAGCCAGCGCGAGCGATGCTGGGGAGCAGCTCACCTCCTCGCTCCCTTCCCACTTTGGATTGTTTTGACTCAAACCGATGAAGCTGAAATATCGAGTCACAACGGCACTAAACTTCATTACAAGCTCTTAACACAGATTACTTAATAAAAAACAGGCTGCTTTAATTGCTTTTTCCCCATTAGCATTTCTGGAGGAGAAAATTCTGATTAATTTGAAGAGGCATATTTTCCCCACCCCTCACGCTGGCCTATGAACCAGACCTCCTTCCCACAGCAGCCCTGTCCAGAAGAGCATCCTAGAGAGCAAGCAGAGAGCCCAAACCCATACAACTCTGAAACACAAAGAGACTAAGGGCCTGGATGAACAGATGGGAGTAATGGAGTGAAGCAAACAAGGGAAAGAAAAATCTCCTCTGCTTTCTGGTGAACCCATAAAAAGAGGCACAGGGGAATGAGCAAGAAGTGGGGAGAACAGGATAAAGGGAGGATAGCTGCATGGAGAGGTTCAAAGAGCAAGCCCAGAAGTTGTTAGGCAACTGATCTGGTGGGCTCCTGGGAAGTACCTTCACCTCCCTCTGCAGCTGGGAAAGGGGCAAGAGGCAGCTCTGCCAGGGGAATGCTGTGGCGATTTTCCAAGTTTGGGCCAAAAGCCCAGGAGCTCGGTGCTCTCACAGCCCTGCTTGGACAGCTGGTTCCAGAGGAGGGTAACTGCACTGCACCCCTGGCTGGGCACCCTCAGGTTAAGAGAGCTGGGAAGTCAGGGAGAGGCAGGGGAAGCACCCCTCGCAGTCCAGCAGGTCCCTCTGGGCTGGGAAAGCCAGAGCTGCAACAGCCTCTGGTCCAAAAGAAGGAGCCTTGAGTCTCCTGGGGGGAATGCCAGAGCCCAGCTGCCTGGGGAACAGGCAGGGCAGGCACCGGCGCTGGGCTCTGTCACTGCAGAAGTTGCCAAGAAGCTCTCCTCACTCCATCCCCAGCACAGCTCTCTACCTTTCCCTGTTTCAGGGACTGGGGATGTGCTGCTATCAGCTCCTCAGAGATGAGGTGTCAGGACAGGCCTCCCCGCCTTTCCCCACACCGTATCTGACCAGCTCAGGGAGGATCTGCCCTGCTCTGCTGCCCAACAGCCCCTGCTAAAACAAGTCTGCCAAAACATTCCTGGCCTTCGGGGCAACTGACTTCAGCTCCTGTTGTAACTAGCCCTGGCAAAGGAGGAGGGCAACCAGGTTCCCAAGTAGGCTGTTCTCCAGGTCAGCACACTTCAGGGACATGGCAATCAGGCAGGAATTGCTCCCATGTGCCAACTCTTGTCAACCTTGCAACGCTTTGTGTTTTTCTTAAAGCCTGAGATCTTGCAAGTTACACAAGATTTTTGTTTTGTACAAGTGTACATCTAGTGCTAGCCCTCCCTCTGCTCCCTCTGCCTTCCCACTAGCAGGGCACAGCAACCTGAAATGTGATCCCTGTGCATCCTAAACACATAGAAACCCCGGTATTATTAGGTCTTGTAACTGGGGGGAGGAGGGAAGTGGCTTTTGACTTCTGAAAGGACAAGGCTAGCAATATTGTTTGCTCATTTTACTTTCAAACTCACCTTAGTTTGTCCTCTCCTCTTTTCTCTCACACGTTGTATTAATGTACAGCTAAGACAAACTCAGCAAGAATCACAAGAAAGACACCAGGACAGATCATAAACTGTCCTGGCAAACATCAGGATAGTTCTGCTGGCTGAAAGTGCAGCTCTGCTGCTTCACATCAGCAGATGGCTTACCTGTGGCTCTTAATGGTTAATATATAACTGCAGTAATAACAAAAAAATAGCTCCAGCATTAATACATAATTTGTCAGAGGCAAGATGCTAAAACAGCCTTTCCACATTCAGCTCAAGTAGCAAGATAAGCCTCACCTCCAGTCCTGCCCCACGGGCTGAGCACCAGCTCTGGAATGAGCCCCTGGTAGAAGACATCAGGGAACAGATCACATTCACTTACAGTATTTGTTCATTTTTCAAATTTTTCATTTTATCAACAGATTTCCAAGAACTGCATGTTGAACATGCATTTCCCCTGACCACTCATGTGCACACTTAGCACTCATTGTTCCAAGTGCTTTCCAACCAGCTTTCCTGTTTGGCTCCCGCTGGACAGCTGCCTGACAGACAGATGGACGGCCCCACATTGAGTGCCTACCAGAGCTGAATGTGTTCCTAAATGTTTCGTGGAACCCTGAGAGCTGGCAGAGCACTATTAACCTTTTCTTTTTAGCTGGCTGCTTCGTCAGGGTGCCACAGATTTGCTGCCTGCATCCCGGCTGAGTGAACTGCTGCTGGATCTAGTAAGGATAGGAAGAAATACTGTCAGATGGTTAAAGGGATCAGGAGATCTGGCTTCTCCTCCCAGCTCTGCTTCTGAGTCATTATTAGCATAAAATCAGGTTTGTTACATCAGTGAAGCTTGAGTAAATAAACCACGACTCATCGCAGTGTTTTATTTTGCAATACCTCAGTGGGCTCCTCTCTACAAATAAACACTATTAATGCTCATTGCAGTTGCAGATATATGAGGAAGGAGAGTGATAAAAGCACCTGAACTGGTCTAAGACCTTTGTGAAGTGCAGGAGGGCAAAATCACCACTTTTTGAAGGATAACGACTTTCACAGGACAGGCATTTAAAAAGAAAGAAAAGGCAACCCTTACTTGGGGACACTAAAAGCCAAGTTGTGTCTGCAGGTCTGAGAGAACTGCTGGGTAAAAAAAGATTGGGAAACATCCCAATCCTCCTCTGAGGAGCCAAGGCTGAAATCCTGACTCCACTGAGGTTTATGGCAAAACTCGTGCTTGCTTTAATAGCGCCAGGATTTCACCTCCATAAAGTTCAAGTGTGAAGACAGAAGAGGTGGCCATCTTCATCAGCAATGGCCCCAGGAGACTGAGAACACCATGAAGCCTGAAGAATGCCTGAAGGTGGCAGGGAAAGCAAGGCCTGAGCCCATGAAGGTCTGGCCCAGTCCTGCCTCCTCCAGTACTGAACACCCTTTTCCCCTCTGAGTTTTTCGGGCTGGCTGGACTTCTGCATGACAGACACCCAGACAACTGTCAGCCCTGACTTAAGCACTGGGCTTCTTCAGGGCTAAGCTGCTCCACGTAGCCATACATGTGAGCGCTGTGCTTGCACCTCGCTGCACCACAGGCTCTGCACTCAGAGAACCTTCAGCCCCTGGGAGGGATCCTGCTCATCTGACTTCCTCACAACCAGGAAATTTCTTCGGCTTCTGCACCTCAGACAGCTATTCCCCCTCACGTGGACAGCTGTAGGTGCCAAACCACGAGCTGCTGGGCATAGCAGCACTCCTGAAAGGGCTCTGCCCTGTGCCTACCTTTAGTATGAAACTGAATCATTCTGTGCCTCTCAAGAGCCTTGTAAGTGTTCCCTCCTCCAACTGTGGCACCAGGGCCTTTCCCTGAACCTCTGAGTCTTCTCAACCTGGTGAGATCCCATTGCAGGCCTTGGCCCTCCATTAGGAAGCCATATTAGCATTTGCCATTATCCAAGTGAGCACGAGGTGCTGAGGACCTCAGCGGATCAGGCTTCAGTCCCATTCCCAGACCAGATACGGTAAGGACAGCTATAAGGCCTGCCAAGCACATGATCCTCTTTCCCCTCCTTTGACTTCCCCCATTCAGCTCTTCACAGCCGCCAACCAAACATCTGATCGAAAGCCCGGGGGAGGGAGTCAGAACTGTCCAGTCTGGTTACGAGTGAAGGTCATTGATCTAGCGCAGACCAGGGATGCGGAAAACAGGGGAGGGAGGAAAAAACCCTCGGAGAGAGAGGAGAGAGGGAGAGAGGCAGGCAAAGCCAGCGTGCGAGCGAACGCAGGGAAGGCAGCGGAAGTGGCTCAAACACAGTTTCACACTCCGAGACCCAAGGGCTGTTGTCAACCCGTCCTTCATGCTCACATCTTGTCACACTAGAGGTCAGGTCTCCCAAGCGTTCCTGGAGAGCTGAGCTAGCCCATATGGCAGGCAATATGTTAACAATATGGATCAGCTGCTCGTCAGGGCCTGAGCAGATGGATGTGACAACCCTGCTCTTATCCCAGGCAGGCTTTTAACATCTTCCCTCTCCTCAACTCAACCATACCGGAAGAGCTCTGCCCGAGAACTCTTGCCTCCAGCCTAGGTGAACCATGGGGCCACAGGTCAGGACAGGCAGCGTGGAAACGCCTGCCTTGCTTTATCTGGATGGAAGCAGGCAGGGTAGAGCCCCATTCAGACCAGTGCGGGCAGGAACTGGGCCAAACTTTTATCCAGCAAGAGTGTGCTGTAAATGGAAAGACCTCACTATAACACAGACAGGTGCTATTAACTCCCTACCGGGGCGATACAGTAGATACTGGATTCAGATACATGTACATGGCATGTTACCACCAGATGCCACACGTTACAGTCTAGACTGAGTTTTGTAACTGCCTGGGAAAATTTTCTCTCACAGAACAAGTAATACATAAATAGATGTATATTTTAATGGGCAAGTTAAACTCCTCCTGGCAAAGGCAGGCAAGTTGATTTCATACACAGGCAGGTAAATTTCCACAACGATTTTGCAAGGCTGTTTCATATGCCCCAGCCCGGGTCAGGATCTGAGCCGTCAGTGCGGCTGGGCTGGGCTGGGCCACCTGCAGTTCTGCGGAAGGCAGAGTTCCCATCTCGCTCCCGCAGCAGTTGTGCCTCTGTGGCCATCCCAAGGAACCCAGCAAAAACAACACACTCAGCCCAAGTTACCCCCAAATTTAGGTGCACTTCAGGATTGAAGCAAGGGGAACTGTTTTGCAAATTCGAAGGGTATTTCTAACCCTGTTCCCACTGGGTTTTTTAACCTTTTTTCCCCAGCATATCAGTCTACCCTTCACCAGCCGAATGAGAAAACTCCTTCCAACCCGTATAGCTCTAGGACTAAACAGCCAGCTTGTGCTTATAAACAGAGAGTGAAACAGCAATCACAGCCTAGGGATGGGCTCTGGAGAACGTGCAAACAGCCTCTGTAGCCCAAAGTAAATTGAGCTTGTTTTGAAAGTAGAAGCCATACAACTTGCTCCAGGGCTGAAGACTGGAACACAGGGATTTCTAGTCCAGAGCACGAGCGATCACAAAGCCACATGCCTGAAAGGCTAAATGCATCTCCCTTCACTGAAGTGATGCTTGTACAACTAGGGGGACCTCTGAAAACAGCTGGAGTCAAGGGAAATATTTCTATTGTCTCTAATGAGCTTCCGTCCCTCAGAAGACGGCCCCTGAAGGACACTCAGCTTTGTACAGCCAACGCACCCAGTAGGCACTAGGAGAAGGCAAACACTGAAAAGGATTACTGATCTGCAAGAACCTGAACCTTAAGCTTCACTTCGGCACTTAAGGAGCTCCTGACATCAGTCCCCTCCTTTTGGCTTCTTGTCTCAGAGGTCCTGCTCCTCCCAGGTCCCTGCCAGACTGACATGCAGGGCTCTCAGTACCAGGAGGTACCCCAGCAGAAACCTGCAAGAGGGGTCACGGGGAAAGCTTCCTCTCATGGCAAAAATAGACTCAGAACCTATGCAGCAGCTTCCTCAGCAGAGCTTTTCCCCCTGGATGTTAAGCCTCTCTAGGGAAGCACGTACGGATGTTTGGCAGAAAATTCATCTGCTGCAGTCAAACTTGAGAATTTGTATCTTCTTTGGAACCTCAAGGCTCTTCATGTACCAGTGCCCTATTCCCTCGGGCAGAGCTCCGATTTGGGAAGCTCTCTCGGCTCTGGAGACCTAAGAAGGTGTGTGCCACTGCTCTAAAAGGGGACACACGTGCCAGAGCAGCTCACACAGGAATAAAGGCCAGAGTTCCCTACAGTAATAGTTCAAACCGAAGCCTTCCAAATAAAGCATGCCAGACCCTGGAGGAGTTTCAGCACTAGGAAGGTGTGGGAAGGCACAGTTCACCCGTATCCCATCCTGAAGCATACTGTATTTACTGGCAGGTTTACCAAAAGCACTCCGTTCTGTAGGCTCTGAGCACGTGGCAAGCACTAAGCCCTGCTGAGCCTTAGAGGATCACAGCTGTTGCTCTTTAAGGTAGGGCACTCAGAACATGAGTAAATTCCCCCATGCCACACACTGCCAGGGACAGACAGGGATAGCTGAAGCCCCAGACCAACATCTCAGCTCTGGGGCTCTTCTTGTCCTCCCTCTTTCTAAGCCAATACAGGCCCCTCCAGCCCAATCCTTCTAGCTGAGGTCTCACCTGTACCTCTGGCTCAGAACAGCTTTGGATAGGCTGCTTTGTCCAGGTCTCATTATGGCACAGGAACACGGCGGTACACAGTCCCCACAGGCACTCCAGGCTGCCAACCCTCATTCAGACACCACCATAACTTAATGCTGGCAGCACAGGATGGAGATACCCACTGACCAAACCCCGACTCCCTACAGAGCAGACCTAACATCACACAAAGCCCAGCCACAGTCAGGACCCTCAGCCCCTGCTATCTGCACCAGTATGGTAGTGCCATTGGGTACCTCCCAAATCCCCAAACCGTTGAGAAGAAATACATTATCCCACTGTTATTATCCTACAGCTGCTTTCATCTAGGCCATGTTGTGCCATACCTTTCTTTGTAGAGAAGCTGTGACAGGAGCCAAGCGGTGAAGAAAGTAAAATGGCTTTTAGAAACACAAAGTCCCACCCCCTCACAACCTTTCTGAGTTTCCCACCGTGACCACAGACATCCTCAAACTCCTCTTCTTTGTGAAACAAGTCAATCAGAAACTGTCCCACGCAATACTTACCCCGTGCTAGCCTGCTGGGGCACATCACTTCGCTAACTGTTAATACTGCACAGCAGCTCGTTAGGAAGAAGGATGCTAAGAGAGGGAGCTGCTCAAAGCAGCGCTTTGCTCTGTCAGCCAGGTGCAGACATGGGCAGCAGTGTCAAGGGTAAACCCCATCCTACTTGTAAGCCCCAAGACAAAACCAACACCCCACCATCCATTTAACCACCCAAACCAATGACTTTCACCAACTCTTGTATACATTAGAGGCTAGAGATTCCCCAGGGACTGGAACAGAGGCTCTGGAGAGCCAAAATCACTCATTCCAGTCCTACTTCAGAGTAGAGGGTTTGGTAACAGAACAAAAAGACAGTACCTTGCATTGAGAAGTCACAGGCTTCGAGGTCCATTCCAGTGTACAAAGCCAGGAGAGAAGTCAGGTTCTTTGCTTTGGAGGTGGTCTTGGGTGAAGACAGTGAATTTGATGGCCTCCCTTCACTTGGTGAAGTCTCTTTGCCCTGAGGAGAGTTTCAAAAGGAAATGAATATTCCTTACTGAGCAGTACAAGAGCTCAGGTGAATCACGAGCACAAGCAATGACGCCGTCCTCAAATGCCACAGCCTCCCACAGACCTCAGCCCTTGGTCACACACAACAGTCCAGCAAAGCAAGGCTTTCACACCCTGCCAAACACTATCATCCCAATCTTCTCTGCCATGCATGGTGCTAGCAGGCAACACAAGAGTCGAGGTTGGGCCCGCTGAGGTGACCATCCGGTGGGCCACGCACTCACCACTTTCCCCAGAACAAAATGCAGGTCAGTCAGCTGTAGAAGCAGCCTACAGCACTAAGCCACTTATTGCAAAGAGCTTCCCTGCATGGCCAGCTGAGCACTTCTGCACAGGAGAGATCGGGACGCCATCCCTCCTCTGCAGGGGGATCGGTCGCTCGTGTTCCTCTTACAACCCCTGGTAGAGCAGAGCTCTGGCGTCACCCCTGTACACCCCCACATCAAATGTCGATCCTCAGCCCCCCGGACGGTACAAACATAACCAGACAAAGGAAGAATTATTATTTCCAGTTTACTGAGGCACACAGTAATTAAGTGACTTGTCAAAGGTCACTTGGCAAACCCGAGACAGAATTTGGAACTGAAACTAAATCTCTCAAATTTCGGTGCAGGAGTTGGACAACAAAAGTCCCTCTTCCCTCTTCCCTTCCTGATCTCCTTGGATGCACAGTGCCGGCTTTGCAACAGGTTTCACCCTTCTCCTCGCTCTCCCTAGACAGTTAAGACAATTCCCTTCCATTTCCTGCATCAGAGGAAATGGATACATACACAAACTAAAAGAAGAACTTTTACCTTACTTATAAAATTCAAATATGTCCTAGCCCCAACATCTGCCAGAAGCTCAGAAGCTTCAGACTCTTCCATGAGGTGGGATTTGTAGATTGGAGGGTTTTGGTGCTGCTGGTGGTTTTTTACATTTCCATCAGACAAAAATAAAAGAAGCAAAACAAAAGAGGGTTGTTGAGATCAATTTGTGATAGGTGCTGGGCCAAAGAAAATGGAGCCAAAGGAGTCAGAACCCTGTAACCAGCAACCTTTGTGTCAATTTAAGCAAATATTGTGGCGTTTCCATGGTAATCCCTGTTTTGAATATCCACTACACTCACTTTTTAAAGGGCTTTTCCTGTTTGCGTTTCAACTTCAAAACCTGTAAATATTTTCAGCCTTAACACATCCCGACCTCCCCCAGCCTCTGAAATGAGATACTATCAAAGCTCTGACATGAAGCCTCCTGTCTGCAGTACCCCAAAGCTGTGAAAACTCACAGTGAAAGCAGGCTGGCACCCCTCCATGGCTGGGGCTAGCGGAACTGTGGATGGACCTCGGGCCTGCCTCCAGCACGGCGCCAGCCCTTTGTGGCAGCGGGTACGGGAGGGAAGGCTCATTCCCTCCTTCTTCAAAACCCAGGAGTGAAATGAGTCCTTGCAAGCACAGCACCGATAGCATCAGCCCGAGGCGAGGAGCACGCAGCAGGTGCTCTGCAAGCCTCCCTCCGTCCCGCTCTGCCGGCTCAGGCCACCTCTGACCCACCGCAGCCGCCACGAGTTCTGCTCGGAGCATCTTCCTGTGACCTGCTGCGGGCTGGCTGCTCACACACAGCCCCAGCACTGCCCCCCGGCCTGACCCGCGCGGCCCTTCCTTCCCCTCTAACCTGAGCTGAACCGAAGCCGTCAATCACAATGATTTATGCTACGCTGCGTCATGTGCAAGTGGGAACGAAGAAGAGTCAGCTCTGTCCTCACCCGCAGCCTGGGCCAGGGTGTAAATTTTCAGGCTGCCTCAGCTCGCAGGCACCAGCCGCATCGCTCCGTCCCCGCTCCGCCAACACAGAGGCCGTGGGGAGAGTCCTGGTGCAACAGGCCCCGCTCAGGCCTGGTACCAGCGGTCAGACCTGAGCATCGGGAGCCTGGTTAACCCCCTCCCCAGAGCTGAAAGCTGCCCCTGCATCCAATGCTGCTTTTTTTACACGCATGGGGGGGGTGTGAAAGCACCTTTCAGAGACACGTGGAGGACTTTCATCCCTAAGCCCCCATCTTCGGCCTCAGGCAGAGCGCAGCCCCTCCCAGCAGCCATGGGAGCGCACTGGTTAATTCCGAGTTTCCTGGCTGGGATGGATTTGTGCCAGGCCTCAAATGTTAGCTTAGTGTAATTTTTGGGAAGTCAATTTCCTTTGTGTTTTTTTTTCCCCCCCGTTTTTTTGTGTTTTGTTTAAGCTTTTTTCCTCTTTTCTTTTAAATGGAAAAGCAGGAGCATTTGAATGAGCGTCAGGACAGGGCCATCCATCCATGGGCTGTAGTTTCCCAAGAGCATTTTATAGACACCATGGTACGTGCACAGAACAACCATGGAAACAAACACCAAGTGACTTCAAAAGCTGTTACGCTGAATGCCCATGGAGGCAGCCCTGAGGGAGCGGTCCCATCTCTCGCACGAACAATGTCACTCCTTGGTCCTGACCACCTCTCCTGCAACGCTGGGTGCTTCTGATACCACCAGCAGATGATGCACGATACCTGCTGTCCTGGCCAGCTTCCAGCTCAGGTAATTACATCCTACAGGAGTTTCAGCTGGATATTTTATCCCTTCTTCACTTCCTGCCCTGAGCTGCTGCACTGGGAGTTACTAAAACCCTGTCCAGATCCACCCCGGATATGAGTGCGTGCCGGGAGCTGGAGGAAATTCTGTGCATCCCTGGAGGTCCCAAGAGCCTGGTACTACAGCAAACAACCTCCTCTAGGTGCACACGGTAATCTACCTTCCTTAGATACATCCCATAATACCCCCACCTAAGAATGAGGTGCAGAGCTGAGTAAACAAAATTGGCCTGCCCCACTGGGAACCAACGCTTTCTGGAGGCAGGTGCTGAATGCTGCCCAGCAGAGCAGTCTTTGGTACCCAGACACTGGCTGCTCTCCTCCCTGGAAGTGGAATCTCTCCTCCCATTATCTCACTGCCTTGAAGAAATTCAAACTTGTGGTGGCAGCGGTGTAAGGCTAAAGCCACAGCTGCTGGGCTGCCACAGCCAGCGACATCATGTGCCACCAGGGACACCAGTGGTGTTGAATGTACTGGACAAGCCGGGCCAGGCTTAGAGCACCCATGAGAACACACCTAGCAGGGCTCCCAACAGGCCAAATCAAAAGGTGAGGGTCTTCACTGTGCCTCACAACCTTCTCTGCATGCTGCCACTAAAAAGCCACAAGCAGGCAAGGCTGGCAAAGCAACACTGGATGCTCTCCCCAGACCCTGCCAACATGCACTCCGAAGCGCAGGCGAGATGCAGGATCACCCCATCCTCCCAAGGGAGCTCTGCTCTGGCATTCCCCATCGCCACAAGAACTAAGAGCTCTCTGAAGCTGCCCAAGACACAAGGAAAGGACCTGCTGACCTGCTCTCCACTCAGGAGTCCCCATGTTTCTGAGTGGCCTCTATCACGCCTCTGTTTTGTGCCCTTTGTGTCTTGTTCTTTCAGAAGATTCTGGACCAGGTCCTCACCTGGTGTAAAATCAGCGCAGTTTCGGTGGCTTCAGTGAAGTCATGCCAATTTAAAACGAGTTGAGGATCCGGCCCTCCAAGTTACTGGAGCTGCCAGTTCTTCCTTTGGATGATCCCGAGGGTGATTTCACAGCAAGCAGCAGCACTGGCCCAGCCAGACTGGCAAGACGAGCTGCGCTCTCCTACCCCCCACGAGTAGGGCGGTCTGCGGCAGAGTCCCTACTGTGAGACCCTGCCGCAGCAACACTGGGCGTATCATCACTGCTTCTCCTACCTAGTCTCCTTCTCTCTGTTGTTTAATGAGAGATAGACACTGCACAGAGTAAATTACTCTAAGCCTCGGATCCAGGTTTTCTAATTGCTCTTAGCAGGGGAGTTCCTGTCTCTCGGGGCACTGTGTCATACAGCAACACCAGCACCCAGCCCTGCCATGTATTCCATGTATTTGGAAGGGGGGCAGGAGCAGAGCTGGCCACTTGTCCAGCAGCAAAACCCAGCCACGTTAGGTGTTCACTTGCTCTGGTGGAAACCACATGTCTTTATGAATGCTCCAGACCTGGTCTTCCCCTTCCTCCACACCCAACAGCCTCTACTCCAAGGAAGATAAAAAGCCCATCACTGCCTGGCAGCTGCTGAGTGAGCAGCTCCAAATCCCTTCCTTGTCCCCAGTCCCACTATCGCTCTGCCATCTGCCTGCACCACGTCTCACTGCGAGGGAAGGAGGCAACACGGGGTGGGGAACGTGGCACAGCTTCAGCAGGCACCGGGTGCGCAAGAACTTTCTGTGCTCTGCCCTCACAAGTCCTTCGCTATCCCCCCAGAGCAATTTTCTAGGCAACAGCGTGGTTGCATTCCCTTCCCTATCTCCTAATAAATATCATGCTAAGCAAGATGAGTATCTTCTTCCCAGACCAAGCGGCATGACCCACTTTCTGAATCAGGGCAGATGCAATTGGGCCCTGGAGTCCTGGACCCCTCCCAAAGCAGAGAGATTTTGTAACAATTACAGCAAGAAGCAGAAGGAATAGAAAAGTAATAAGTGATCAAAGAGTGCAGTGGTGGAGCTGAAGCTGTGGGGTAATTACTACTCCTAGCCATCCTACGCTCTGGCATTTTCCTAGGACACTGAGGCAAGACCTGCATGCACATCCCCACAACATCTCTCCTCCACTGCCCTACATTCCTCAAAAGTAACAGGTCCGATTTCAGATTCTGGCTAATGGCTCGGATGAGACAATTGCTGCCCTCCCTGCACCCCCACCCTGATTTTTCCCCTTCTCTTTTCCTTTTCCCCGCAGCAGAGCACAGAGGAACTGAATTCCAGCCGTGGAAATCCCCCCCCTCCAGCAGACATATGTACATCCTACCGTGCCCCACCGACAGCCTTCAGGTTTCTAACCAGGCAGCTGTGCCCCCAGCATCCCAGCGCTGACATCTGGCTCGTGCATCGGCTCCCAGCCATGCGTGAGCCCGACTTAGGGAAGAGTTACCACCTCCAGCACCCCCTGAGCCTCTCCCAGCGCAGAACTCCAAGACCCACTGCTCACAGTGGGATGGTTCAGGCTGTGGGCCGCAACAGGCACAGTCAAACAAAAAGCCCCTGCAAGAGGTGTGTGCTTTGGACCAAACGTGCCTGGCTCGCTAGCCATGGGGCAGGGAGAGGGGGCGGCTGATCCTGATCCCGGCAGCGCTGCTCTCCGTTTGGAGGTGCTCCACTTTTCCAAGGAACAGCTCTGTACTTTCCCAGATGTAGCTGGGACCAGACTATGACCCAATGGGCACGGAGAACAACTCAAAGGAGGTAGGGAGAATGCTGGCAGTGCTTTCATTGCTTGAATCCACAAACAAACCTTCCCTCCCAGCGAAGTGTAAGCCTCCATGGCCAAAAGCACATGGAAAACCCCAGAGCAAAGAGGACAAGGTGCCATGATGTGCCTGTGCCCAAACTGATGCTCAGCTCTGGGGCACACAAACCCACAAGCCTCTGTGTCCGGTGGGCGCCGGGACAGAGGGTCCCTTATGCATCACAGCTGCCTTCCCCGAAAAGCATGGACCCCCACACCAGGGATGTGCAGGCAGCAAAGGACAGCGCTCGCCTCTGAGCAAGACTGACAGGCAGACAGAGAAGCGATGGGCAGGGAACGAGCGGAGCCACCAGCGCTCACCCTGGAGCTCTGAGCTGGCACCAGTCTCACACCCAGGGCTTCTCCCCAGCTCACCGCCTGCCCGCTGGAAGAAACCATCAAGACCACGGCACAGAAACACACACTGCTGGGTGCTGTGAACAGCACAGAGAGGTGCCTTCCCTGTCTGACACAGCAACATGAGGCAAAAGTAACTTCTAAAGGATTTTTTCCAATTTTTCTTCCTAGTTGAATAAAAGAATTTAAAAAAAAAACAACAGTAAAAGAAAAGCCTTTCACCCAAACCTGAGAGATAAAAAAAGGGGGGGGGGGAAATCTTCATCTTAATTCAAAATCCTATTTGATGTGTCGTGGCATGAAAATGTTTTTCACTGCATTTTTTCAGTGTGATCTCATGCGCCCTGCAAACGGGGTACGCCCAAAACACCAGGTATTTTATGGGACACAAACAGAGCGCAAACATACACAAGTGAAAAAAAAAATGGGATTGGTAAATATTTAAATTAATCCGAGCTGGCATCTGTGCAGCCTCCCCTCCCAGAGAGAGGGATGTTTGCTGCTTGGAAAAAATAAAAGTGAATAACATGACCTTTTCCTTCACGTTTGTTAGCTTGCTGCAGTTCGGGGGGTTGGAGCAGCCCAGGCTGCAACTCCCCAAATCAAGGCCAGCGAGTGCAGCCAGGGCTCAGCTCCTCATTGGCATGGGGGGCCTGAAGCCAGCTCCCAAGCTGGTGGGGACAGAGCCGGCTCTGGGAGTTGCTCCAACCTGTTTGCTGTCTCACTCAGTAATGCATGGGGTTTGTTGTGTGTTGGGGTTTTTTTGGTTGTTGTTGTGTTGGGGTTTGTTGGGGTTTGTTGGGTTTTGGTTTTTTTTTTCTTTTCAGCTTAATTGTTGGGGGAGTTTATGAAGCTGTTTGCCAAAAAAACAATGGGCTCCAGGGAGCCAGCTTACACAAAAAGGGTGTGCCGCTCGAGAGAGGCCGAGCAGCCATGGAAACCACCAGCTTTTGCGTGTGCCCAGGTGAAGCCAAAGCCTGGTGGATGGCTTGTGAAATCCGTAGGGATCCACAAGGCAGAGCAACACCCAGCACCCCGAGAGCTGGCCCTGTCCACCAGCACCTCTGCCTCCCATTAGCAAGGGGGAACGCTCCCGCTTGGGTTAACGACTCCCTTTGGATTCAAAAGGTCACACAGTGAATTTGGGAGCTGCTCTGCAGGCAGCTGAACAGCGTGGGCACCCGCAGTGCGTATGCTCCTCCGGGCCGGCAGCGTGGGCACAGCGCGGGCAGAGGCAGTTCTGCCGCCACGGCGCACATGTGGACACGCAGGCTGGCAACGCTCCCCCCTCAACAGCTTGAGAAAGGGGAATCTGCACATCCGTGAGCAACAGGCACCACCACGCACAGGGAGAGGTCTCAAAAGCAGGGCTCACGCCTTGGGGGTCCATCCTGGCCCACAGAAGGGAAGCTGGCAGCAGCAGCGGGGAGCAGGACTGGCGAGGGGAGAAGGGGGGTCTCCCCGGGTCAGCCTGCAGCAGCAGGGTGTGGGGACCATGCCGTGCTGGACCCTGTGTCCAGATGCAGGTGAGTATTTTGGAGGGGTGGATGTTTGTCTTGGGGGTGGCGGGAGAGGGACCCTGGGTGCATTCTTCTCAATCTTAGAAAGGAAAACAGAGAATTCCTCAGCACCACTGGCTGCTGGCCTGACTGACGGGAAGAGCCCAGAACAAAGCACAGAGAAGGGATTTTAAAGCCACTCAGGTCCCGCAAGTGTCCGCTGCAGGACTCTCCTGCTACCTCCAGGAAAGGGAAGAGCACTCTGAAGTGCAGCTCTTTTGAAAGACCTAACGTGAATGATTCCCCACTTCCAGCTGCTGGAAGTTCAGCAGCGACATTTCGGGTTGTGGGGTCTCACCCACTCGCTGGAATTCAGAGAGGGAGGGGGGAAAAAGCCTCAGCAGGCATCTCCAGTGACGAGCACAGAGCATCATGAGGCAGAACAAACAACCCAGAAACGCTGAAAAGGCAGAGAGAGTCCATAGGAACAAAGTTCCAGTATCATCCTCAAAATCAGAGCTGGGCAGAGTCAGCAAGAAGCAAGATCTCTCTTCCTCTGGTTTGACGTCAGGCTGCCACATTAACAGCGGGACGATTCGATCCTGGCACTTCTCTTACCTGGAGTCAAAGGTCCCTGACCACAAACCACATCAAGAATCAGCTCCTGCACTCGATAAACCCTGGGGGAGGAGTACAGACCCCTCGGTACAGGAGAGATGAGGACAGCAATGCTTCTCTTTGTGCAGGGCAGGAGGGGAACCTCTGAAAGCCCAGCACCACCTTTACGATTCACTATTGATTTCTATGCACAGATTTACACCACAGCCAAATCTGCCTTCAAAGGACCTGGCCTTTTCCCATTCATGGCCCCTTGTTTCCCCTCCCGTTAGAGAATCCCAAGGTAGGGGCCAGCCAGTACTGTTTAACTGGGAGGTCCCCAGGGCCACCTACCAGCCAAGGCAGCTCACGTGGCATCAAGTACAGCACTCAGGTGCTCAGCCACCGCCCCCGTGTCTGGGCTGTCCCTAGGCATAGCCCACGGGCTCTGCAGAGCCTGCTGCTCCCCAAGGGCCACTGGCAGAGACATGGGGAGCTCCCTGGACCGGCGGTCCCCCAAGGGGACCACAGGAAGGGCCCAGCAGGCCCACAAAGCAGGCAAGTGCCGGTAAGGCTTGGTGCGTCAGCCTTTCTGGCATCGACCTCCCAAACTCATTCAAATATTTCCCCTTTTTTTTTTAATTTAATGTTCCCTATAATTCATCTGTCCCAAAAGATAATCAATAGAGGCCGTAATGAAAATTTGAGCCATATTTTATGATCCGCTGCAGGAGAAAGGGCCACATCAGCAGGACTAGCCTTGGCTTCCAGCATCATTTCTGTGTGCATTTGCCTGCTTGCTGGCCAGATTCCCCCCTCCACCCCCTGAGGCTGCTGACAGGGGCAGCCCCTCCAGGAGAAACTCCCGCCCTTCCCTCTTCCTTCACACAGCAGCTGCTCAAGCTGCAGTTGAAGACGTACGTGTGGGGAAAAGGGAAGTTCCTACAGAGTGCAGAGGGCCCTGACCCAGCAGCCTCAGAGAACCTCCTGAGCATCCCTCATCCTCTCAGCTGTGAAACAACTCCTGTGGCCCTCAACCAGAGCCCAGGGGGAATACAGTGATCACCTGAAGGTCCTTCCACCCTTCACAGTAATTCCCTAATCCTTGGCCCTGCCTCTCAGTCAAGCTGGGCTTTGTGCTCCTCTTCTCCCAGATACCACCAAGAGTGAGGGCAGTCACTCACAGGGGAAGACAACAGATTTCCCCAGGAACTGCAGGAGTCTAGAGCCAACCATGCTGTGCTGAGCCTTTCAGGGCTCCTGCCATTGACAGCAAAAACCAAAGAAGGACTTCTGGCCTCCCAGGTTCATAAGCAGCAACACAGTCACACAGAGAAGATCAGGCTGGGCTCAGCACCCTCCATTTCCCACCACGGAACAGCCACGAGAGCAAACTCACAGCTCCACTCAAGACTCCAGCACAATGCTCATCTCTTCTCCCCCTTGTGCGCCAGGGACAGTGAGGTTTGTCTCAGCCCCACAGTCACAGAGCCACGGAATTGTAGGGGTTGAAGCTCTTGAGTGGTTTGAAAACAGGATTCTGGAGTCCCAATTTTGTTTAGCACCACTGGAAAAACAAGGCGGAGGGGGCGGGGGGGAAGTCTCCAGAAGCCTACAGCCCATTGTCACTTCTAGCTTAAAAATCTACACCCGGTCACCAGGACTCTGCTAGTCCATGGGGAACCGTAAGCACCCCCACCTCTTTATTCCTTTTAGGCACAAGTCTTAGAGCTGCTCCCCAATTCATCCACTTTACTACATCATACGTTCAGTGAGGAGCTGCGCTGACCTTACCTACATGTTGGCAGTGGCAAGGAGGAGCAGGGAGGGCGCACTGCTGGCCACATCAGAAACCCCACCGCACTTCCAGGCTCCTTCATCTCTTCTCCCTGCGCACAATCAGCGGGTTTGTTGCTTTTGCACAGGCAGAGGGATGCAGCCAGGGCTGAAACGAAGGCAACAGCCTCAGGCCTGTTCCCGGAACCCTTCTCCCCCTCGGATTCCCAGCAGCGGGTCCCCTGTCCTCCCTCTTAAGGCCGGGGCGTATTTCATTGCCTGAAGCTGCCGCGTCCGCAGGGAGCCGGAGGTAACAAAACCGTCTTTGATTTGGCCAAGGGAAAAATATCAGAAGTGAAAGGCCAGAGTGAGGAATTTATAACAGCAGCTAAGGCAGCAAAAATACAAGTGCCTGACCAGGACCTGCCCTCCTGCTCAGCAAGTCATGCTGTTCAGCTTCCCGTGTGTCTTGGAGAGGCGGGATGCTGCAGAGAGCACAGCCAGAAACCAGCGATTTTCTACACACATGAGCGTGCTGACACCCTCACGAGACCCCTGCTAAACAGCACTCAGCCCTGAGGCGTACGCTGGGAAGCCAAGAAGCCTCCGCTCACCCAGAGGTGCAGGTGATGATCTCATATTGCCTTACTGCTTGAGAATGTTGCCTTTCCTTTGCGAAACTGATGTAGCAGCGTTGTGCGGGTATATTGGTGATACTCTGCCTCCCAAGGGAAGCTAGAAAATGCTCTCTGTCCCAGACCAGCGGCCTGCAGCGCTGTATTCAGTGGTCAGCAAGAGCAACAGCCAAGTATTTCCACCTTTCCTTTCTCTTGGAAACTTAGAAATCAACCATCTTTGCTTAAAAAACCCACCACAATATTCAAATTAATTGTTGGTTCCAATACGTAAATAAGGTGACAGATTTGCAAGATGAGTGACAAAAGGACAGAGGACAGGGGGGAAGGGGGGTGAGCAGCTTTGTGCTTTACCTGTAATCCCAAGCAGAGCTGGGAGAGCACTGCTGGCCCCGCAGCCCCGTGTCAGCACCACACACAGCCGTCCCCCCTCTTCCACCACAGTAGAACCTGTACCAATCCACACCCCTGCACAGGAGGAAGGGAGGGAGAGCACGCAGGGATGTACCAGGGCTGTTTGCAGCCACTGCTAACCTGCCCCAGATTTGAACTGGTGACCCTTACTAATATCATCCAGTCCCTTGATATCCTCAGGGAGCAATCAGCACATTTTATTAACCCAGCCAATTTTAGAAGTGCATACGCAGTATTCTGGTTACTTGTTACAATTAGAGGCCCGTTTCATACCCACACTGAAGGGACATGTGGCCCTTCCAGGCCGTTACTGTGCCATCAGACCCCTGCATGAGGCTGGACACGCTCCGGCTTCCTCAGAGCACTGAGCATAGCCGGTGCCTACAGCCAGCCATCCCTTGCAGCAGAAATATCCTAACCTAATACAAAGCCTCAGAGATCCCCACAACCAAATCCATTTTTTAAAATGACATGTTTCCACCTATTGGTCCCTGGAGTGAACTAATTGCTTTTGCTAGTTTTAAAAGCCAGCATTATTTCACTGATAGAAAAAAGGAGCAAGTGCACAGGAACTCAGAGACAGCCTCAGATTTCCCACCTAAAATCACCACGTATGCAGATATATTTGCTGCCCAGTCAAACTTCCAGCTTTACTGCATGACATGCCACAGGGGAATTCTCCCCTTCGCAGGGAAGGTGGGAAAACAAGGAGTTAAAGTAACCTGACCGAACTCAAATAGCAATTTAGGCAGAGCCAGGAGAATATAAGATTTCTGTCTGTGTTCTAACCACTAGGTTATCCCCTCCTTCGCTAAATAAACTTCCAAGTCTAAGGGGAGACTGCTATTTCCACTTAAAGACAGGTATTTTGTTTTGTGTTGGTTTTTTTTTTTCTTAATTGCCTTTTTTTCTCCCCATTTTATTTATTTTTGTTAAGGTGACACCCTGTAAGAGGGAAGCTGCTCAGCAGAGGATCAGCCCAGGACCGTGCTTAGGTTATTATGTGCTTCAGAGATTCACTAGAAAGGTGGCCAGTAAGGACAGGAACATTTTGTGCATCCTGAAATAGGCTGAGCCTACCATCCCTGCAAACACCCCCCGAGTTCAGATGCTGTGTAGACAAAACTGCCCCAAATCCCAGTCTAGACCTACCTGTGCTGGTATACAGGCCACATGGTCATTCCCAGCCCAGAACAAACCATTTACAGACAATATAAATGTACCAATTAGGTGACAACACCTGAAAAAATCCCAAATAAAGCTAAAACTTGAGGGCCTATCTTTGCAGGGATGGTGAGTAACTAGAGGAGGAGAGCACCTGGCTGTTCCAAACCTGTACTTACCTGGAGCAGGAAGCAACCCCACGCTCTGGGTGCAGCAGCACATCCTGGGACGTGCTCATCACACTGTTCCTGTGAAAACCAGTCCTTGCTGTGGAGCAGATACCCAATGGAAGCAAGAAACCCCAACTTCTTTCTAAGGAGCAGCAGTTCAGCCCCACCACTTGCTGGGAAAGTTTTAGGTGAAAGAGTTCCCTTTCCCCAGCTCAGAGTGAATTGCTCTTTACTTGGATGAAGCTCAGCTCTCATTCAGAGGAACCACAGCTGAAGGTGACCACTGCTAAATTTTTTATCATCATTTTATGAACACGTTAACCTCAATTCACAAATGTGCTACAGAGTGAATTTCCCTCTATTTTCTTTTTCATACTTGATTAAAAGTATTCCAAAGACATGGATTTTTTTTTTCAAGGTTTATAAGAAGTTCCCTCATACAAACTTGCACTGGTTTAATGTGGCACCACCTCTCTTATTTGGGTTTGGATTTTGTAGAACTGTGTTACTAATTAATTAGAACTGAGCCAAAAGAATTTGTTCCATGCAGGCTATCAGTTTAACTATCCCATGTCAAGCTGAACAGGTATAAATGTTTTATACATAAAAGACTTTGGATTATATAATACAAACACATCTTCTACCTTCTCCCTTCTTTCAGGGAGATTTCCTTTGGGAATTGATGGGTTGGACAGTGGGAAAAAACCTCAGTCTCACATGTGCACTCAGAGGTCTCTTTGCTGTCACGTTTACAACGCACATGGAGTTGGGAAAACTTGCTTCAAGTAAGCAACTTCCCCCCCTGGTACATTGTTCAAGGGATGTTTTCCTTGTGAGATTTTTATTTATAAAGATCCTCTTTTTGTTTTCTGAAAGCAGGGGTTTATGGAGGAAGCATTCTGCCCTCAAATCATCATCTCCAGGCACAGGAAAGCTGCTTAAGATGTTACCCGCTTATTGCACACGCACACCTCTACTCAGAGATTCTTAATCTTCACCCACCCAAGATTAAGGCAACGCAAATGATGAAATCGATACCAATACAGACAGCAACATCTATTACAGTTGCAGTGTTTTTGTTATATTTTTTTTTCCTTAAACTATTAAAGCAGTGTGATTTTAATGTGCTGCTTGTTGTTTGTGCCACACAAACTCTCTGCTGGTTGATGCTGTGAGTATGCAAATGCCCTGTTTTCCAAAGAGAAACCCTTCCTCTGACACCTCACGAGTAAAGAAAATATTTGAGTGTTTGTGAGGTGAGGATCCATTTATATTTAAGGCTCCATTACCGATCAGGAGGCAAAGAAGTGTCCTTAAGGTGGATATAAATTATAGTTACACTAATTTTAAGGCCCTTAGTCTCTGTCCTAGTGATGTAGCAGAAGAGCTTTCGAATAAAGAAGATTCTTCTCTCGCAGCAGTTTCAGCTCTTTTCTTTCATTAATCAAAACCTATCACATATATAAAAATATACGTACGTTTTCTCTCTGTGCATGCCTGAATACCTATTGGAGGTTTAATGCTCCTGCACCTAAGAGTCAAACATAACGCATCAAAAGTCATTTTGCAAGCAACTCCAACAGGCATTTCCAGAAGTTACATCACGTACCAAGTCATGCAATTAAACTTTAATGAAAAAATAAAAACAAAAACACACCAGGCGGCCCCCAGTGCTTGCTTTGTCTTCCAAACCATCTCCCATGAAAAAGCAGGACGCTAAAATGGAAGAACCTCTGACTAAAACCACGCCGTAAACAATTTTTTCCTAATGAATTCCACCTCTTTACTGCACTGAATCAGCAGAGCCGGATGGAATTTCTCTCCTCTCTCTTCCTTCTCTCTGTATAAAAGGATGTACTGCTGATAAAACTAGTAACCCATGAAGATCACTTCCCCGAGGTGAGATGCCTCCTGCCAGCAGTTCTGCTCTCAGGGGGTTAGAGTCTAACACCCTTCCTCCAACCCGAGACGCGGTGCCTCGCTCTCTGCGCCGGCCCCTTGAAACCGGCGGGACCTTCGGTATTGTAACTGAGAGCTGGTGCAGGCAGGAGGAACAGAATGTCCTACAGCAGATAGAAATACTCATCCATGTTCTTCCTGAAGAAAGTAGAGACCCAGTTCTTCCACATTTCTAAGCACCTGCAGCCTCGGAAGGCTTCAGCTGGAGTCATGAGGCTCCAACACCTCTCCAGAAGGGATGCCTGAACCTCGACACTTTGCTCCTCTTCTTCACCCTCTGCTGATATTTTTCCACATCTGCAAACGATGCCCTTTCAAACCAGACCTTTTATTTCACATCTGCTGAGGTCCTATTGTTTGGTGAAAGGTAACCATGGTTCACACGAGAACCAGAGAAGAGAAAGGGACTGTCGCTTTGAGATGTTAGGAAAGGTAAAAGAGAAGCTGAAGAAGGGTCACAGCTGGACCATGAAAACCACCATGGACTGGCAGAGACACACACATCCACACAGAGACTCCTGAGCAGTCAGTCCCACTGGCTCCAGCTCATTCCTGGCTGCACAAACAGGACTTTGCACGGTGAGAAGAACTGAACTGAGGCTCGTGCAGAGCAGGACAGCACCAGCCTCTCCGTGGCTGCTACACTGGGTTTCCTCACGCTGGGGCTTTGTGTTCTCTACAGCGTGCAACCAACTCAAATCTGAAATCCAGATAAATTGGAGAATGTCTGATGTAATTACTTGTCACTACTTGTCTTTCCCACTGTAGCTCTTCCGGACAGTGACAAACCCAGTCTGCCAGAGGCTCTGGTTCGAACTACTCGCCCTAAACCATTACAGCTGGGCTTCAGGAACAGCAGAGCCAGCCTGGAATGAACTGAGAGTCAGCAAAATGCACAAGAAAAAAGAATTAATAGGAAAAGTGTCTTGGTCATATTTTTATCTTTAAGACTTTTCTCCCTGTTTGTATAATACAAGAAAAATTTGGTCTAATCAGTAACATTATTCCTCCCCCTACCTGCTAAAGGGGATTTCAGTTTTAACTCAGGGTGTTTCCTTAACATATTTAAATGCTTTTCAGTGGAAATGACATTTAGATAGCTTTTTAAAATTTTCTTTTTTTACAGTTCACTGTACTATATTACAAAATCAAAGATCTGTCTATAAGAAAATAGTATTATCTTACAATTATAAAGCACCTTCCCTCCCCAAGTGTTTCCTGATGAGGAAAGGTCTGTGCCATGAAAATGCAGCCAGCCACCTCTGAGCAGGCAGAAGTCAGCACAGGCTGGTCAGCAGGAGGTGGGGACTCAGCTTTGGTCAAAGGGAAAGGGACCGATTCCCACTGTGGAGGGAAATTTCCTCCTGTGCAGGGAGCCAGCTTCTCCTCACACACACCAGCTCAGGGATGCTCATAAATTATAAAAGGATTTAAAAAGAGAAGCCCTAAAATCTCATGTGACAGACGTGGCAGACAACTGCCAGTGCCACGTAAAGTACTTTAGGGTTTGGGGCAAAATCTGGGGGCCTGTCCTATGGGAAAGAAACATGAATAACTGTTCAGCCATGAGAATAAATCCCAATTTACAAGAGAAGGCAACCAGCTCTTTCATTCACAAAAGTGTCCCAAAGCAAGAGCTGCAAGAAAACCATAGGGCAGCTCCTGGGTTTTAAGACAAAATGGAAAAGCCTGAGTAAGAATCAAAACGGTGATCAAAATGACTGTATCTCCACACCATCCCTTAGTACAAGGCATGAGGCTACACAAAGCAAAACCATACAGCTTCTGGCTTTTAAAACACTTTGGACTCAGAGACTGGAGCCTAGCAAAGTCTCAGCTTGGAAAGACTACTGTGATTTTTCTGCACTCCTTCCTACACCATGCATGACCCTCTTGCCTCCCTCCCATTGCTGAATGCACTGAGCTTCTCTTCCATGCTCGAGATTGCTTTTCCCCAGCTCCGAACCTACTCCAGGGAAGAAAGGGACATGGGATGTGGTGAGGGTGTAGCAGGGTGCCAGAGCAGCAGAGCACCGAGTAGTGTAAATTACAACGTAGCTCCAGCACACCGCCTCATCCATTCAGCACGAACAGAGAAGAGATCCCATCAAACAGGAGCTGGGCTGGGCTATGAAATCTGGGATTAGACATCTGGAAAGCTATCTGAGAAAGCAAGCTTGGGAAGGCAGTGGGGGATTGAGGATCTTATCCTCCCTGTCTGGTAAACACTTCCAGCCATCTCAGCACAGCCACTCCGCATCCTCCCGACCTCAGGCGTGTGACAGGCGTGTAGAGACACGGCCTGCCAATGGCAGGAGGGGACAGAGCCACAAGGATGGACTGGGTGAGCAGGACGAATGAAGCGAGGCAGGGGAAGACCAGATGGCAGGTGAGAGGCACAGCAGTGCCAGACAGCAGGAGCGGCACACTGCAATGAACAAAGCCTCTCCAAGCACTGCAGGAAGCCGTGTTCTACCTTGACCCAGAGTGTGAAGCTGGGAGCCCCAAACTCGGGGTGCAGGTGCGCAGCAAGTCCTCGCCTGGGAAGGACTGGCAGAAGTGGTACCCAGCCAAACAGCCTCTTTCAGAGACCCAACAGAACCAGTTTTAAACACTAACCTGGCTCTCCAGGTTAGAAAGTGTTTCCTGTTTGCAGCGCAGAGCTTTCCAGTTTCCTTGAGGATGAACAGCAATGAGTCCAAAACACGTCTGATAACGAAACAGAAGGAGAGCGAAAGCTCCCGGGCCTGGGGGTTCCCACGGCTGCCTGAGCCGAGCGGTTCTTCCTGCCTGGAGCCAGGAAGAGTTGCACAGGGAGATCAAACCTGCCCTGCAAAGTCCAAATCCAAGTCATGCAAATTCCAGCCTTCCTCCAAGCACTGATACCAACACAGGGACTCTGACTTCATCAGATGGATGAAGGAAATGGAAAAAGGGGGGGGCCTTACTGCCTACACACACACACACACACACCCCACGTCAGGCAATAGAGGGGGTGTGAATAATGGAGCAGGTTCAGCAGCCAACAGCATTCAGGGTCGAGTTAGTAATCCTCTTTTTCCATTTCCGTTTGCTATTTGATGTAATTATAGTTTTTGATTGAAATCCACCCGGAGTGTAACCCCTCTGCTTAATGCACTGCTTAAATCCTTGGGTACACAACCACGCTGCTCCCCAGACTCGCCTGGAATAGGAAACCATTTCAATGCCAAAAATAAGTCTTTGCTTTCTTTGGTAACGCCCTCAGTCTTGGCTCAGCCTCTGCTACACCCACCAAAGGAGAAGGGCAGGGACTTGAAGAGGGCTGCCTGATACCACCCATGGGCTAGTGGCTTTCTGCTAGAAGTGGAACCTGCAAGAGGTTTAAAAACTTTTGAAAGCGTTCCTTAACACCCAGACACCAGGAGAGGTTGCCCAGCAGTAAGAGCACAGGACCAGGAGCCTGGCATCAACTTTCCCAGCAACCATGCTGCTCTCCAAACCAGAAATAGTACCAACCCAGAACTCCATCCTGCCTTCGTGTGGGGTGAACGGTGGTTTCTGTCCTGAAAGACCTCTTGGGTATAAAACTACTAGATGATATTTATAATCCAAAGGAGAGCTGGGAGATCTACATCTCCAGGAAATGAGATCACTGGAGATGGTTTGTCCTCTCCAGCTCACTCTGTACCACTTGGCCAAGAACGCAGGGCGACAGCGAGCACGTTCACAACTGCACCCCACAGAAGGAGCAGCCCACACCAACGGGACTGGGCTGGCAGCAGAAGAGCCAATACCTGAGGACAGACACTGCCTCGCAGTAAGCGATGTTTCAGGTGCCCATTGGTCTGCTGGCTATCAGAAGGAAAAATGTTCTCTGAGGCCCTCACAGCCAAACCAGCACCTCAGTCCCTGTACAAAACCTGATGTGGGTTGGGGAGGTATGTAACACCTAGACTTGCTCCAAAAAGCCGACCTGTTTTATGAGGTAGAAGGAGATCGTCTCAGGACAACGAACAAAGGTGTAATTTCAGTCAAGACTGCGAGAAAAAAGGTTAGTTCTCCTTTACAGGAGAAACTCCTCATGGTTCCCTTCATTCTAGGGTTGCCTGAAGACTGAGGTATGTGCAAGAAGAACTTGATTAGGAAAGAGTAACTCAAAGCCTTCCCCAGCAGGGAAATGGGACCTCTGGAATTTGGAAAAAAAGTGATGTCACAGCTCCTGTCCCACACATCATTTGCACAAGGAGAAGGAAGCCCTCAAGGTTACCCTGGGAGATTTCCAGATCTGTTGCAGAAAAAGTCCAAGACAGCTGCTAAGCTTTGGATGCTTCTACACCCCACAACACCTATCTCTGAGAGGCACGCGGCCAACTCGGTGCAGGACCTTTGGAACCAAACACGGCTCTCTGGACCCAATGCTGTGTGTCTTGGCCTTTACAGCATCATTTATATCAAGGCCAAGCAGCGGCAAAACACTCTGATCAGAACAGCACGGTTATAAACTTTGCAAAGGTGAAAGGGACCAGATCATCTACCCATCCCTTTCTGTTCTGTGCGAAAAGGAGCTCAGAGCAAAGGAGGAGGCCGCCCAACCAACCTCCTGGGCTGGAAGCAGCTTTGCTGGCAGCACTGTGACTCAGTGGTGAATCAGAGGCAGGCCATGCCTGGCTGCTGGATGGGCCAGGCTACGGCGGGAAGGTGAAGACAGCAAAGAAAGACAGACCCATGGGTGGCATGGGAAGCAGGGGTCCCCTGGGCTTGAAAGCGAGCCCTGCCTGAGGCACCCACACTTCTAGGAACTGTCCCTGACAGCATCTGCTGATGGGCTGAGCCCCAATTACTGGCGCTTCCTTCACCAGTGGGAAGGGCAGACCCAGCATGGGGCCCAGTGGCACATCTCAATGCTCCCAACAGCCAAAGCAGCTCATCAGCAGAAACCTGCTTTCCAAACAGCTCTCCCCACTCTGCTCCAGCCCTTCCTCTCGGTAGGCCCAGGCAGTCAGTTCTTTCCCTCTCCTTGTCAGATATCTCTGTCTCTCTGAAATATTCAGATGATTTGGTTTTGTTCTCTTCTCCCCCACATCAAATCCTCCCCCTGCTTGTGGAAGCAGTGGATTTCACCCAGGCACAGGAGGCTAATTTACACCCTTCAGGGTTTAAAATAGCAGTAGCGTAAATGAAAAGTCCAATTTCTTCAAATTTGCATTGTAAAACCATCCTTCAACTTCCTTGAAATAAATTTTACTATTTTATTAGTGCAAACAAAATGGTAATAAAACACTAATACAGCGCCTTGTATCCAGGGGAAGAGCTAAAATTAACATAGACCGAGCAGTGTTTGCTATTACATTCAATTACCTTTTTACTTGAGATTTACATTCTCATCCCCTTAATCTCCATAGTGGTGGCTTTGAAATCGCTCCCCACAGTCATTCCTGCCTTTGGAACGGACGACAGGAAAACTGTTCACTCACCACCATCAGCTCCCACTGCCAGCACCCTGGTGCCAGCCTCTTCCCTCGAGACCCCAGGGCAAGGTTCCCCAGGGTGTCTCCAGAGAGCTTCTGCAGCAAGTGCCTTCACCTCCTGCTGTTAGTCTCACCCAGGCCTTCATTTCCAAACTCCAGACACACACACTAGCAGGAAACATACAGCCTGTGTTCCATAGCTGCTGTCCACCCAGCTCTGGGAACCGCTCCTTAATTCTCAGCTACGAGCCGTGCTGCAGGCAAGGCTTATTATCTCCATTGTACAGATACAAAAACTAAGGCAAAGACTGGGTACCAACGTCTGAACGCAGCAGCTCCTGGTGTAAATCTGGAGTAGCCTATTCTGGAATGAAAATATTCCAGCTTTTGAGTGGGATTCACTAAATTCAGGCTCCGCTCTGCAGTTATTTAGCTGGGATCATGTCACAGAATCACAAGGTTGGAAAAGACCTTTAAGGATCATCAAGTCCAACCATTCCCATCCTAAGCTAAACCAGATCCCTGAGCACCTCATCTCCCCTCTGTTAAACACCCCCAGGGCTGGGGGCTCAGCCCCTCCCTGGGCAGCCTGGGCCACAGCCCCACAACTCTGCCAGGGAAGAACTTTGCCCTCCCATCTGATCTGACCATGCCCTGGGGCAGCTTGAGCCCATTGCCCCTTGTCCCATCTCCTGTCCCCTGGCTGAAGAGACCATCGCCCACCTCTCTGCACCCTCCCTTCAGGTAGTTGTAGGTGGTGATAAGGTCTCCCCTCAGCCTCCTCTTCTCCAGGCTGAACACCCCCAGCTCCCTCAGCTGCTCCTCAGAGGATTTGCCCTCCAGCCCCTTCCCCAGCCTGGTTGCCCTTCTCTGGACTCCTTCAAGGACCTCAATGTCCTTCTTATGGTGAGAAGCCCAGAATGCCCTGCCACCCAGGGGTCCCAGATGCACAGGCTTAGCAGTACATTCAGGGAAAGAGCAGTTCCAGAACCGTCTGATGAAACTGAGAGAGAACCTGCGCTGAGAAGGACACCAAGGATAGAAATCCCAGTAAATGCAATGCAGGGAATCCACTTCCCCAGTACTGGAGACAACGTTTTAGTTAGTAGCATCTTTGGATGCTTTCTTTTGTATGTACTAGACATGTATGGGATGCAGGGGGAAATGGCCAGCCCCTTCTCAGTGTCTGTGGGGACAGGACAAGGGGCAATGGCTGCAAGGCAGAGCAGAGGAAGTTCCACAGCAACCTGGGGCAGAACTTTTCCCCAGTGAGGGTGCCAGAGCCCTGGGACTGGCTGCCCAGGGGGTGTGGAGTCTCCATCTCTGGAGAGATTCCAGCCCCATCTGGACGCCGCCCTGTGCAATATGAGCTGGGGAGCTGCTTTGGCAGGGGGTTGCACCCCAGGAGCTCTCCAGGGCCCTTCCAACCCCTGGGATTCTGGGATTCTATGTCAGTGATGTTGGCCATTCCCAGAAGAACAGCGAGCCTGCGGTAAGGCACTGCAGGGAAGCACCACACTGCTCCAGCTCTGTGCAGTGACTTCAGTTCTCCACTCTTCCTTCCTCCTTCCCATGTACTGAATGTTGGACACCTCCCCTTCTCATGAGCCAAGTCAAATCACTGGGCCTTCCATTGGAGAGCATGGCCAGCACCTGCCTTACAGAAAATGCCCACAACTTTGCCCCCTAATATTGATACAACAATTAGTGATACCCAAATGAGGTAACTGAGACTAATTAAGCACGGTGTAATATCTTTCTAGCTTGGCCAAGAAGAGAATCAACAGCTTTTCATACAGCCTGAGCACTACCCAGCTCTTCCAACACTACAGGACCCTAACAACACTGAACAGAGCCAAAAGCTAAGGGGAAGTAAAGGGCAATTTGGGAAGGTACCAGCCAGCATCCTAAGGAAGAGCATCTCCTGAGGGAAAGCCACCCAGGCCCAGCCCAGCTGTCCTGAACATACACCACCTGGACTGCACACAGGCACCTCACTGAGCGCCATCTCCACCTGCCTGCATGGGACACACTTCTAACTGCTGCAACCAAGTTCCAGGCACCACAGGGGCACTGCATGGCCCCCATCATACCTGGAGTAACCACCTATAAACACTGTCACCACCCTGCTGAAACCCAGCCCCACCAGAATCCATTCTGTCCCTTCTAGCACAAGGTCACTCTCATTTCTAGTGCCCCTTGGGCAGCTATTCCAGCATTCCTGATTCTTCTTTTGAACAAAGAATATGGCAGGTGATTCAGCAAGAGATTTTGTGCCAACAAGAACCTGCTGGTCAGAGCATTTTCCCGTGTCAAGGACTATGTCCTAGCACTTGGGAGACCCCTAGGCAGCATCCCTGACAGCTCTCATCAAGGTCCTCTTCCTTTTCTCATCAACAAAACCTGGTTTCCACACTGTAATTCGTGTCATGCATGCCTACCCACTAAACCACTCATCTGCCTGTCCTCCTGAGCAGCACAGTCCTTCATCCTTCTCCTCCAGCCATCTTCACAGCTAGAAGGATGGATCACTCAAAGCATCAGTCTGTAGGATTCCCCTAGAAGAAATGGGAAATCTTCTCCATCCAAATAACAAACGTGCACCCAGGAAAGCTTTCATCTGTCCACCTTCTAGAAGGCAGCACACAAAGGCCCTAGTGCAAACAAATCTATCACAGGGCACCTGAGCAAAACAAAAAAACCCAAACAATAAAATGTAAGAAGAAGAAACCTGCCCAGGGCTGAGGTTGGTTTCAGCTGGTCTTCTGCCCCTTTTTTCTGTTCTCTTTCCCCCACTCCCCTGAACAAAAGGAAGTTTGTTGTCAGGCTCAAACATTTCCTGGGCCTTGTCTGAGTTCCACCTTGTTTTCTTTTTCTCTTCTCCCCACCCTGTACAAATAAAGCAAAACCCAACTGGCACCACCTGTGATGAAAGGACAACTAAATGCACAATTTTATCTTTTTTTTTTTTTTTCTTTTCTCCCTCCTCCTTTTTCCCTTTTTCTTGGCCAGAACTTTTGGGCAAAGGACAAAAGGTATTGTTGGGTAAGCACAATTCCAGTGGCTTAGTCACGCTAAGACACTAAAGCGCTGGCTGCTGCTGGGGTGAAGCAAGCCAAGGTGCTGCTTCGCTAAATGCAATGAACTGCCAGCAGCACCACTGCAAGCTCTGCCAGCCCCACAGCACACAGGGCAACAGGAGCTTCTCATAGTGAGGAAAGATGCACAGAACTAAAGTAAAACCCTGGTAGAACTATCTTCACCTAAGAAAGCTCAGGAGGAAGACCTGTCACACGGAGGAGGCTGGGTGGGCTCCTCCAGGAAGGCTGCAAAGGTTGTGAAGGTCATAGGAAAGACACTCACGATGATGGAAGGTGAAGATGCCACCTTCCTTTCCCTACCCAGATATACATTCTTGATTTCATGCCACGAGTCAGACCCACAGCTGGTCAACTGTACCAGCAGTCTCCTTCCCCCCAGCTGTGAGCTCCTTGAGGCAGGGAGCTGACATCTCTCTTGCAGCCCCAAACACAGTCGAGTGGGCAGGGGGCTTCTGGGCGCTACCACGCTGCAGATAATCATCAACCCATTTCTGGCTGCAAATTAAACGGTGCCCCGAGCGGGTACTTGCTGGGAGCACATTCAAAAGCCCGCTGTAGACCCTGCAACTCAATGGTGCATCTGGGGGAGCTGGAGCACTGGCTGTTTGTTTATTTTATGATGCACTTTGGTCTCTCTCAGTTGCACTGTTATCCTACACCTGTTCGCTCCCCTTTCTCCAGGCTGATAACAGGCAGTACGTTGCGCAGCGTGGAGGCCTGGACTGGCTCTTTCTGTTTTTAATGAGACTCGTGTATTTGGTTCCAGACTATCAATACTCAGGGTCAGGGAAGAGGCAGAAAATTTCCCTCAACAGGCATTATCAGTTCAGCAGAACAATGTGGAGCAAGGTCCTCAAATGGATCTAAAGAAGACAAACGTCTCTGTCGATCAACCCACCCCCAGGCAAATCCTGCTTCTCCCAATGCAGCACATCTCCTTTGGGATCCCACACTCACACAGGCTGGTACACTTCTTTAATGTAGAGACATAGGCCTGGCCTCTTTCAACAGTTCTGGCACCTTCTCATGGCAGACCCCATGACACACGGAGGCGGCTGAGAACAAGGAATCACGCTTTTCCAGGAACGGGGAATCCAGATTTTCTGGTTTATAAATTTTCCCATCTGGATTTGTTTTGCTGTTCATAGGGTAGATCACCAGAGATAAGTAAAGAACTATGAGAGCAGTGGCAGCCCTGACGGGCTCGGATGAATTTCTTGCATGTCACAATCTCCTGGTTGGGCAGCAATTTGACTGTGTTTTCCAGCAGCAGTACAGGTAAACTGGCATCTCCCCCCCGGGCCTGTTTCGGTTCTGCTGCTGCCTACGGGCTCTGGAGTGTAGGACCTGAGGAGCTTGGACATGCCTGCTCTCAAGACTGTCTCTGTAAGGACATGGTAACTTCTCTGCCACTCACATGGCCAAAATTACAATTGGCTGAGACGACTTGGGGTGAAGGCTGTTAAAAGGGCCTATAGACAAGCAGGTTATTACCTGAAACAGCTATGGTGAAAGTCACTGTTGGGAAAATCCTGCACTAGCTCCCAAAGGGCACAGGAAGGAACGAGTAGGTTGTCTCCACGTACCAGAACCAGTAGCTTCGCCTCTCCTCTGTGGCACAGGGCCTGTTGAAGCCTGTCATCCGGGGGAGAATCCCCTGGGATCGCAGCCGGACGGTCTAGGACCAGCTCTCCCAAGCCCTTCCAGGGTGGCCCCTGCTCTCAGGTATGACCAGGCCCTCTGGGACCTGCTGGGGCCCCTCTTCCCTCTGCAGCCTGGTCCTGAGGCTCTGGCCAGACTGCCAGAGCCACCGACTGTCCAGGTACAGAAAGGAACCTGAGGCCCCCAGCGATCACGGGCCTGGACCCTAAAGATTACAGTGGGTAAGAGCAGCCCGCAGAGTGAAGCCAAGGGGCCAGGGGCTGTGACGCTGTGTACATCCGTCCTCCCCTGCCACCCCTAAGCCAGGCTGCTGAATTTACACAGCAAGGACAACTTGGTAAAGACAGCGCTGTGGCTGTCAGCTGGGAGCTTCTGCACACTAAGCTCCTGGTTAAATGTTTTCATCAAAATCAGAGCGAGAAAGTGCAGAGCAAACACCACCAATTAGAGGCTGGGATGAAGCGTTCCTGCCAGATCTGGTGAGAGGGGCATGAGTAATCTTAACCCTTTGGGAGCCAGGGGCAGCACAACTCCACAGGGGAGAGGAGGAAGATGGGAGAGGAAACCTCTCACAACCCTTTCATTTGCATCCACTCATTTTCATTTTTTTTGTAGGAAGTTGAACTCAGGAGCGAACACGTGCCTTGCTAGGAGCCCTATTATTCCCCTGACCTCTGCCCTTCCCATTCTCCTACCTGGAAAAGCCTGAACCAGACAACCCACCCGCTCCAGTGAAGGTGGCCACCAGCTGGTTCAGAGAGCTGGACAGCAGCCCAGGGCAGAGGGGCACATCGAGGAGGTCTGGGGTTGGCCAGCCCTCAAGCCACCTCTACCTTCAAAGTCCATTCTAGCAAGCAGAAAATACCACACCAGTTTTTCTGAAGGCTCCATGCCTCCTTCCAAGACAAAAGGATTTACCTCCCAAAAAAAAAACCCGCTTCCCCTCAGAAACATGATGAAAAGTATTTCATCCTGAAAAGTATTTCATTGTGTTTCTGATGGGGAAGCTTTATTTCACCAGCAGTAAGAAGAGAGCCAGGAGCAGGCTCACGCAGGTTTGCCTCTCTTCCCCAGACTGCCTCTGCCTGGCTGCTGTCAACTGCCCAATTTCTGACCATGCAAGAAGTGATTGAAATTTAATTGAATATGTGGGCTAAATCCCCTCTCTGTGCAAACACCACGCTGCTGTTTGTGGCAGGATTCGGAGCAGACAAGCCAAAAGTTCAGCTTTCTAGGAGCAGGAGACATTGCAACATTACAGGTGCTCAGAGAGATCAGCCCCTTCCGCTGCAACAAAGCCTCAAGTCAGAACGATGCTTCAGACCTCGCTCCAACACCCACTGACTCCACCTCAGCACAGGCCCGAGCAGACGCTGCAGGAAAGGGCCTCAGACCGCGTAGGGACCAAATCCTGCCCGCCCGCTGCACAGTCCCGTGGAGACGGCACCGCTGCCACAGGCAGCATTTTGGAAGCTTTCTGAAAGGGGCTCTGCCCCCCAGCCAAGCTCCCTGTCTTGAGGTGACGGACAGAAGCCGGCACGGGGACAGAGGACCTGCTGCTATGGAGATCAAGAGGCATCACCCAGGGCAGGGAAGCTACAGCAAAAAAAAGGGATAAATTATCACATGAGCTTCTATCTGTGGGATCCCTTTCAATTTAGGGCACAGTGCGTGGCACAGTCCAGGATCTGTCCCTCCCCAGTTGGATGTGTCTGAAGCTGGGGCCCCCAGAAGTTGTGAATTTCAAGCATACCACGGCTACTGGAGCCGACAGCTTCAGATCCTGCTGAGCCAGCTTGTGGCTGTATTCAAAATTGAGTAAATTTACAGCTGTAAGCTGGGAGTTTATACAACCCGTAACTTGTTAGGGATGGCTGACCAAGCCAGAACGATCGTTCCCCAGCCGACAAGGCTCTTATTGGTTAGACCTTTGAGCGCCTGGGAGATTTTATTATTTTTTCTTTTTCTTTAGCACTGGGAAGGGGGGTGGGTTAGGAAAGGAAACATCTATTTTTGTTCTTTTCCTCACCAAACTGAAATGAAATCTCAGGTCCGATCTACCATGAATTCCTCAGCATGTCAGCTGGGGACCGTAGCACACCCAGGGACCATCTCCTTGGACAAGGCTGCTGTGTTATTCTCACTCTGTGCAGAGTCTTGCAACGTGAATAGCTCCACAGGATTCAGGGTATTATCACCAGGGTTAGCAAGGCCACTCTGCTGCTGGCCCCTTTTGCATGGACATTTCCCTCCTCACTCACCCCAGCCTCCCCCAAATGCTACTCTGCTCCAGCCTGCGCTGCAAGGAAATGTGGTTTGAGTTTGATGCAGCGAGTGCAGTGTCCTGCAGAGACCTTCCCTCCATCTCCTCTGCAAGGATAAACAGCTGGAGCAGGATCAGACCTGAAGCGATCTGAACCTGGATCCACAAACAGCAAGACAAGCAGTCTGCCAAGTAACAGGCAGCAGCGAGTGTAAAGCAGGACTCCAGGAGCCCTCTGATGGGAACAAAATCAGCATCATTCACTGTGCCTGCAAGTGTGAAAGCAGTCCAGTCTGAGTAAGGCACAGGGCTTGCCTGCACGTAACAGCCTCAGCCTAAGATCCTCTATTTTTATTACAGCGTGGTGCCGGTTCTTCTCTTTCAGACACTCCGAGCAGGGATCCCACACACAGTCCAACTGCCAGCAGGCTGGGCCAAGGGCTGGGGGTCTCTCCCAGGACTCGCTTTTCCGTGTGACCACAGACAAGGCAAGGACTGTCACACCAGCTAACCATCCACACGTTCATGAGTACGAGGTGCTCAAGCATGATGAGAGGCACCTATACCTACCTCAGTCATTACACAGCTACAGGCACTCCTCCCTGGGAGGACACAGTTTCTCTAGGACGTGGCTGAGGAGCATTAACAGGTCTCCCCTTTACCCTTCACTCCATCCTGAATACGTAAGAGCCCAGAACATCAATAGTTTACATGAGTTAAAGAGCCAGCTGAGGCTTTACGGGCTCACTCAGGCAGGATAAAACACTCTTTAGCATCCAGCCACCATGGAAGGAAATTAAGTAAATGGGGACCTTTGGTGAAGTCTTATACAGGAGACAGAAAAAGGGGAAATTGCCTCTCTCTCTGCTCACAGAGCAGGGATCACACCGCCTGCTGCCGCTCCCACAGTTTAAAATACTTAAGTCCTCCAAGGTGCAGCTTAATTTTCTTTTTTAAAAAAGAAAAGTGTCAGTCTAATTAGATAAATCCTCCGAGCACGTGGCCCGGAGTTCGTCATGGAAATTAACCTCCTTGAAAGATCACAGTGACTGAAATAAGAAACTGTGTGTTTTGGCATAGTGCAGTGAAATGGGAGATGCAGGCTGCATTTCATACACCTTCCCTTTCATAAACCTGCCGCGTTTCATATCTGCCCTACTGGCCCTCAGCTTGGCACCAAGACTTTATCTCCGAATGCCTGTTTGCAAATCGCTGCCGAGAGGTTACAATAACCCCTGAGAGAGATTTTGCTGGCTCACCAGTGCGAAAGGACACTGCTCCCCTGGTATAAAGCTGGGCCAGCCTGAGGCACTGGTGGAGGGAGGGGCCCATCACCAGCAGCCCTACACAGAGGATGTTCCGCAGACACAGCCACCATGGGGAGGGAGCCAGGCTGGGAGCGGTGTGCCAGGCTCCGAGCTGTTTTGCCAGCCTCGTCACCCAACACACAGACCAGCGTGATTCTGTGCAGCTCTCCCTGGCATTGAGATGGGCTGAGCAGGGCAGAAGGGAGCTACCTCGAAGCCACAGGCTGCCATTGCACAGCTCCATTTACATTTATGCCATCTACGTCCATGTCTGGCTATTTCGAAGGCACTACCCAGGCACAGTGGGAAAGGTGTAGGGCTGGGAGTCACACTGCTTGGGAACAAAAGGCCCTTGGGCTCTTGGAAGCAGAAGCAAAAGCAGGGAAGAAAAGAACTAGCTTCCAAGTCCACTGCCATCCCTCCCTTCGAGTCAAAGTCGGGACAAGAACTAGACTATTTCACACTTCCAGGAAATATTGCCAGTCGATTTTCCTTCCATGCCATTGGGAAAACTGGTGCTAGGGTCACAATCTCAACCCTTGTTCCACAAGGGCTACAGCTGGCCTCTCCAGAGTGACATTACGCATCACATTTTAGTATAGCACTGACACAAAACCCTTTGGCAGTTCCAAACAGTGCTTCCCCATTAAAGGGATGTAAGGATTCTCTTTCTAAGCTCTCCAGTTCACACCGCCCTTTCAAAGGATAGCATCCAAAACTAAAACGCCCCTGAAAAATCTGTAGAGTTCATCTACCTCCTCCCTTCCCAAGTGTGATGGATACTGGTATGCGGATGCTGTGCTGCCCTCCCAGCGCTGGGACCAGCCTCACACGCAGAAGGATCAGAACCAGCCTCAGAGACCAACTCGGAGGTGACTTGTTGTATTGTCATTGAAATGACAAGCCCTGTGGCTCAGAATTCGGAAGCAACCTATTTTGTTTCAAAACAGCATCACTGGTGGCAGAACGAAAATAGGATTCCTTCTGGAGAGCAATCTACCCCAAAATGCCAGGGCAGGCAAGGAGCCAACGGCCTCAAACAACTGACAGCTCTGCAACCACAGACCCTTCTCCTGCAGTGCTGCCTGCGGGGCCTCCCCAGCTGGACAGCTCTGGAGCTCACCCTGAGAACACAGACTCTGGTACCTCCGGGTCCTACTCTAGACCAGCTCAACCACGCGTGAAAGGTATTAGCTGACACCACCAACAGCCAATGGACAGAGGGGTTGCTGGGCTCTCAGCACAAGAGCCCAGGCATCCCTGCAGAACGTCTCAGGAGAGCCTTCAGAAGGCAGACAACACACAAACTGCACGCGTGTTTCCCACTGCTCCCTCCAGCCCAGGGCTGAGGCGTGCTGGAAGGACTCTACCCCAGAAACCAGGATGAACTCAGCCCTCGTACAGCTTCTTAGTGGTTCTCTGCCAAGTATAGGCAAGCCCCACAGTTCCATTACCAATAACTTAATACCTAATACTAGCAATGTAACACTCAACCTTGAAGCCAAGCACCTGGACCCAGAAAAATCAGCATTTAGCAAGACTTCCACCTCATTGTATTTGGCCTCTGCAACCAACTGATCAAAAGCCAGCATGCATAGCTCCTTCCCACCTGATCCAAGGTACATGGAATCATCTAAAAGAAGGTGAAGCTCCTACTTCAGCCAGCAGCTATGGGTTGAACGAGAGAGACAACACAGACTGCGGGAGGGGCAAACAAAAACAAAACAAAAAACCCAAACAAGTGCCATTCCACCCCCCTCTTTAGCCTTCGGATGCACACAGCAAATTCCCAATTACAGCAGTCCCTTCTGCCTGCAACTGGACTTGAGGTAAGGGACCAGAAAGGACCAGTGGGCATCGCTGAAGGCTCAGCGCCCTCCACTACACATCGGCACAGTAACAAGGGCTCTGCCAACCCTCAAATACCCTTTTTTTTCCCCAAAAGGAACACGCACACCTCTTAAACATGGGTCAGGCAAAGTCTGCCCGGAGGGGGAAGGACCCAGCCCTGCAGGCCGGTTCCTGGCTCCTCATTCCCGGAGCCAGCAGCGCAGCCCCTGGATTCACCTCCTCGCCGCCCTCCTTCTTCCCGCTGCACAGGCTCAGATCCTCCACCGCCACTGCAAACCCACGGCCGGGGAGGCAGCGCGATGTCTGGATCCACAGCGGCTTCAAAGGCATCTCCGCGTTTTGCTGCCAGCCCGAAGTTTGCCTGAGCGGGAGCGGACGCCGGTCCCGGAGCCGCGGCGCGGTGCCTGCGCCTGCAGCCACCTAGTGTCGGGCGGCGCCGGGTGCGCCGGGCCGCGGGGCAGAGCGGGGCTTGGGGCGCGCAGCGAGGCTGGACCGGGACGGAGCGGCGGGCGCTGGGCGAGGAGCGAGCGGGGCGCTCAGCCCGGGCCGGGGAAGCAGGCGCCAAAGCCGAGGCCAGAGCACCCGGCCCTGCTGCCCGTCCTGGGGCATCGTTCCCTCCTCGAGACGCCAGAGCCTTTGGCACGGGTTGAAGAAGGGACAGGACAGCCGGCTTACTCCTCAGACAGAAGTTCTGTCAGATCACCAACAGTTCAGCCCCAGGGTCCGCCTGGGGTGCTCACTGCCTCTGGGATGCTAACTTGGAGACAACTTTCCCTGGCACAGGCCTGCAGAACCAAACCGAAGCACCTGGAGCCGGGAGCCCTCCCAACCCATGCCCACTCCCTTGAAGCCCACTTCCACCCACAGCTCCTCTCCTGCCCCCGCAGTAGCCCCCTCCTCCTCGCTCTCTTTCTCTGTGTCCTCGAGACTCCTCTCACCTTGAGGAGTGTTAAGATTACCCAGCATTTACACTCAATGCTCCTCTTTATTCCTTAAGACTTATTAAGAATGATAATGAGCTCCAAAGCAGTGACACGTCTCTCTCTCTCCCCCTCTGTCGCGCTCTCTCTCTCTCTCTCCCTACGTGCCTTTTCCGTCAAAGGCACACAGGACAAATCCGACCAAAAAAAAAAAAAACCCTGACAATATGGATCAAGGACACATGAGGATTTATATTCTACAAATCCAGCCTTTTTTGTTTTTATTATTTCTACTCAAATTCCACCCTTTCCTCTTCTGACTCGTATTCTCCCCCTTCTACCCCAACCCTCTCGGACTTTGAATGAGAAGGAAGAAGAAGAAGAAGAAGAGGAAGAAAGCTGCTTGCCTGGAAAACCTCATTAATGTGGAGCTCTTAAACGGTTGATTAATTTTAGCAAAATTTACGATGCGCTCTTGCTTTTCTTTGAAGCTGCAGCCTTATATACCAAAAGCAAGTTAACTTTAAGATCCCTCTGGCAAGCCCACTGCCCCTCCATTCCTGGATGCCCTATTTAGGTACACAGATACACAGGAGCGAAACCCGGTCACAGAGCATGGCAGCAGTCACCCTGCCCGAGTGCTCAAAGCGCTTCGATTCCAATCCCTTCAGCACAGCCTAACAATCACAACCTGAAAACTCCCAACTTCTGGCTATTTAACTTCCCATAAAGATTTAAAAAAAAAACCACAAACCAACAAACCCACCCAATAAAAAAAACTAGTCAGTCCTTTGGAAACAAAAGGAAACAGGGAAACATAAACACCAATTCCAAGAGAAGTCTCTCCAAGTTACATCTGCTCACGCCACAGAAATACCAGGCTCTCGGCTGCATGGAAACATCAGGTTCTCCCCAAGCCACCTTTAAACCAGCCACGCTTTCCGAGCCTATGGAGAGGCAATACCCAGATTTATACCTATCCTGAAGCCTACTTCAATATTTCAGTCATCTCTCCACCTTCCTCCTACCCAGTATTTGCTTTTATTCTTTGTCTCCCTCTGCAAGACTCTGTTTTTCTGATAGAGACATCAGGAGGTTAAGGGCTCAATTACCAAGTCTGTTGAATCCTCAGCTTCACGTTACTTAGGGGGTTCTCAGTTCCTTTTTGGAAACTACACCGCAAAAATCTCTCATTCCTTCTTGGCTTTGCTTTTCCCTACCTGGGAACATGTATTTCCGACACCCCCCTCCACATGAACCCACAAATCTATTTGGGGTAAATGGAGAGAAACCGTGAATCGCTTTGGGAGACAGCGGGATTAATACAAATAACCCTAAGAGTGCCTAGCCAGACTGAACCTGAAGCGTTCACGATCTTGAAACCTAAAGTAACATCCACATGGAATTTACAAAATATGATTCGAGTGGTTCTAATTAGCCCCAGTCTGTGGAAAAAATTGGAAGGAAGCGGCTCTTTGATTAATGTTACAAACCAGAAAGGAAACAGATTTTAAAAGTTAAAGTAGCAGCATTGTGGAATACAGAATCATTACCAGCATACGTTTATGGTACCTGCTTCAATCAGATGGCTTTGGGGTTTTGTTTTTAGGGGTTTTTCCTTTTTACTTGAGAGGAGGGGGAAAAAAAAAAAAGGAAGACAGGATGCAAGTAAAAGGTTTTGTTTATGGAAGTGTGCGGTGCTTTTATCTCCCAAGGAATTTATATAGCTGGACTGTGTATAAATCCTTCTGAAAATGAAATTAGCAAAAACAAAACAGGGGTGAAGGTGCTGGAGAGGGAGAGAGGGATGGGGAGGGGGGGGCGGGGGAGAAAATCACCACCTCAGTAAATCATAGTGGCTAACCAGCCCCTGGCTTGCACAGATGACAAA
>VZTU01007894.1:0-16596 GCA_013400835.1 Zapornia atra
CCCAAGCTTCACTGTATAGTGTTTAACAAATGAACTGTGTTCCTTGGTATCTACTCTGAAGCTGTACGTTTGTCATGAGGAACACAGAGAGGAGGCAGCAGAAGATAGAAAAGATACGTTATAAACAAATAATAATAATATATATTTTTATATTTTCTTATGTAATTGCTCCTATTCTAATGGTTCACAATCTCTTAAAAGAACATGTCTCCAAAAACCTGCCCTAAAATTCTTGGCTTTGAATGTTAATAGGCTTTGTTCTGTATTAATATTGAGTGATGAACCCTCACTTGAGTCTCTTTGCAAGGCCAAAACTTAAAGCGAATAAAAACCAGTAAGTCAGTAAGAGGACTCCAGGGAATGCAGATCCTGCCTGAATGCATGAGAAAGAAACAGCTTCATGAAGATTGGTACTTACAAACTAATAAAGTCATTAAGATAATGCTACTCAGTATTTCTCAATGCAGACATAATTTTAAGTCTTTTCCCTCTGTTCAGCCCTGGTTTGCACAAAAAAACCCACCCCTTATGGAAATATCTCTGAGCTTTCTGGCTGTCTATTAAATTTACTGAAACTGGCCAACAGGTTCAAAAGTTGCTGGCTGGATTACTGACAGAGGGACACAGCAGGATTTCCTTAGGAAGTCAGGCTAATCCGATTGTTTAAAAAATATCCAAAGTGAATTACATTTTATTTGCAATTTGCATTATATGAAACTAAATAAAATGCTTACAGAACGGAGCCTTTTTCACTCTTTATGTTTTTGCTTTCCCCTATTTCATATAAATAGTTTCAATTTCACTTCTGAGCTTATTTTTTTTCTCAGATATTGTCAATTTGGCAGTTTCCTCTTTGAACTAATACTTTAAAAATCACATTGAAGATATTTCTTTCTTATTTTCCTATATAAATTGGTGAAACATTAAAATGAAGTTTGAACGTATATTTCTGTTGCTCATTTGAGTTTTACTGTAAAAGTTCCAGAGGCAAAATTTCTTTTGGGCTGGAACAGCTGACTTTCCTGTCATAAAATGTTAAAATATAGTTCAATATATGCTGACTTAGGCTATTTCAGATATAAGATTAATTTTCAGGCATAAGGCTATTTACCAAAATATGGAAAAATTAACTGTCTTTGGCCATGTTCCTACTGTTATTTGTAGTTCAGTGAACACTATTCTGATAAACAACTTTTGTTACAATCTTAATTACCTAAGGGGCAACACTGCCAAATGTTTCAGATTGTTTTAATTAAATTAAGTGAGTACACGGGCACTTCCTTTTCGCCTACTCTGTCATTATTTAGCCAAAGTACACACAGTTAATAGTGTCAGATTTCCATCATGATTTCCTTCAGCCTTGCAATTTTATTTGTACTGTTCATGAATTTCCTTTAAATTTCTGAAATATTTCTTCTATGCTTTTCCCCCAAACTAAATTTCATTTTCTGTGTAAGACCATGTCAGGTCAATAAAGAGAAAGGATCTTACTTTTTATTAATGATGCAATATCTGAGCCTCAATACCATTTTAAATTACTTTTGCAGATCTGCCTTTTCATTGTCCTCATCACTGTAAGTTTTAATTTCTTAGTGCTCCTCAGTCTTAAGAGAATTTTTTACTAATATCTCTGTATCTCTGAAAGAGTCTTGTACAGAGCCCATTTTCCCTCCAAGACTACATTTCAAAATATGTTGCCCAGTCCCCTTGACCTTTTTTTTTTTGTTGTTTTGTTTTTGTTTTTTAGTTGGTGTGTCTATTTTTCCCTTTTCTGGACAGAGGCAAGCAGACAAGAACTGCAACTTACCAAGAGTTCGAAAAGGTCTTTGATTTGGGGTATGGGAGAAGAAACCAGGTTTCAAAGCATTTGTAATCACAATGTCAAAATACTCTTCAAAATCATTCCTAGAAAGTAAAGGAAAGTGAATTAGCTAAACTAATGACTTAGTTAAGATGCCACTAAATACTCTTCAGGACTTGGGAAAAAAGTGAGAAGAAAGTGAGAAGACAGCTGGCTGAGAACCCCACAGTGCTGTACCGTCACAACCACTCATTACATGTAAAAAGATGTTCTTTGGCCCAGGGAGTGTTTAAATCTCAGGTGAACATGTGACAGATGACATATTTTAATCTTGGGTGACAATATATTTATAGACAAGTAGAGAAAAGTACAAATGAGGGGGTACCTTTTATAAACCACAATACATGAAGTGATGGAGTAGGAGGTAACTGAAGACCAAAGCACTTAAACACAGGTGATGACATTCTTATTGTATGTATGTCTAATGGGTGTCTAAGATGCCACTGTAGTCAAGAGAGTTCTAATTAGTGCAGCCGATTAAGTCTTAAAGGATGATTTCACATACCCTAAAGTTGAAATGCCATTTTGTGAGCTGAACTTTCTCCAGACTCCACCAGCTGCTCTGACTAACTTCCTGCTGGCTACAGGGAGGTTAGACACATGGCTCACAGATAAACACCCACCGAGTACCTTGGAGTCTTAACCTGCAAGCTGAACCACACCACTAAATTCAGATTCTTTTAAAGATCATTAGGTCCATGAAAATACGGACAAGTATCTGAACTGTGGAGATCCCATCCATTTAAGTGGGACTCTGCATTTGAGCACAGTACATAAGTGGGACTTATTTATGTTTAGGCATTTTGTAGAGACCTGTATGCAAGTCAGTACCGTTATAAAGCCAGTAGGAAAACCAGGCCACCCTGGGGGACATTCATGCCACCTGTCCTGCTGTGAGATGGTCTACTTCTGGAGGTGCCAGTTATTCCTACTCTAGCAAGGGTCTTCTTTATTTTAAGGAATCTATTAGACCTCACTTAATACCTCATCAAGCTGGAAACTTAGGCAAGAAATAATACAAGACCTGCCTACAAGTTTTCAAGTTACTGAAATACAAAATTAGACAGATGTTGCTTGTAGTTATTTTTTTATTATTAGAAAATGTAAACATTTCATATCTGTGACGTGTTTTATTACTTAGGTGACTACATTGCCTATAAAATGATGGATACTCTTGCATGGAACAAAGAAGTGTCAGATAGCAAGTCCAGGCACTAAAATGCTAACAGAAGTTTACTGGAAGAAAACTAGCTAACCATGCCATTTTCAAATAATCTACAATTTCCCATGAGAATGAGATATCTTAACAAAAAGCCCTGAATGCTCTCCCCATGAGCTTATCTTCAAGCTTTTATTTTGTGCTCTAAATTACATTCCAGCCTTAAAATAGAACATCTTTACATTTCCTTCCTCTATTTTAGCTTTGTCTGTTTTTCTTCACTTGTGACCATATATATAAACCTTCATTTTTTAAAAGAGCCAGTATCAAATATGACAATGTCATGCTTTTAAAATTATCTTCCATGTGGAAGATTCCAGAAGTTGAGCAACTCATGCACAGCTCTCAAGACCTTATGTAAGAACTATGGATAGAGTTAAACTTTTCAAATTAGCATACAGTGCAATTAATGTTTCCATGGGTAAGTTAAACTTGAACTTTCAAAATACAAGCCAACACTTCAGGTACACAATGAAGACTTGTGGGAACAGTCTGGAATACTTTGTGTAAAAATACTGAAATGAAATGAACAGGGTTTTTGCAAGACCCAGGTAACTTTTTTATTGAATTGTTGAGGAAAAAACCCTATGTGCCAGAGAGGCGTTATCTACGGCCCTTTTTGAATCATATTAAATCTCATGTGCAAAAACTGCTGGGTTTATGAGAACCCATACCTTGTGTTACATTACTGGGTAACGTTATGCATGATAAAATTTGTTCCAGTTACTGCTTGTGCTTGGTGTTGTGGCATGTGGTTACAGTAAACGGCGAAGACAAAGGGTAGGATGTATCTCATAAATTTAGCCATCCAAAAATTGCATGCTGAATTCACAGCTAGTGTCCTACACCACAGACAGAGATGATGGAGAAACATCTGCATTCTTAGAAGGCAATTCATCCCCCTTATTTCAGACATGATTCTATGAGACAGAATGAATCGCCAAGGATGATGCCCCGTGTTTTCTCTCCACTAACAGCAGAGAGAGTCAAAATGAGGAGCTTCAAAAAACTTTTAGCTTTTAGATGGTTAACATTCCTGAAAAGGTGAAATGAGATGCTTGGCTTCAGTGACTGTGTGACGGACTTGTCTTTCGGTGTGCTCCTGCCAACGCCTAAGCATTCAGTTTGCCTGACACACATTCTGATGGCACGTAAGCCTGAAATCACATCATGACGTTGCTACTTGTGTTAATGAACTCACGTGAACTTCTGTGTGCTTACATGTCTTTGACAGTGATCTCAGATATATGTGATCTCTGGCTGGGAAATGGTTCTCATTTTATTTCAAAATGAGAGTTTCTCTTAGACTTCCTCTCTTCTTACCAAAATGTCTTTCAGTTAAGGTCACCTCAGTCAGGTGAACACGACTGGGATGGTTCGCTTTTGAAATGGTAAATGATACACTCAAGCATAAATTTCTCAGTGCTGAATTTAAGTTGACAGCAATTTTTTAGCCAAAAGGAAACTTCTTAAATAAACTGCAAAAATTTAACAGGTGCAAGGATATTAGGAGTAAGAGGATAAAACTTCACACACATCTTTATCCTTAGGGTTTTTTTTTGGTGTAATACTATACAGTTCTGAACTTCTCAGTATGATATTAACTGAAAGAAGGGAAAGAAATTAATAAAGGACAACACAGATGTAATTCATAAGGGTTGATGTCAAGAGCAAAATGTAGTTGGCCTGGTCAAAATGATGTTAAGGGCAGAGATACTAGGTATCTCCCTAGCCTATATTCCAGTATTGCAAAAGGCAGCATGGGTTTGTAGAGTCTCATTGTCTGATGTAAGAGGCATGGAACAAACAACAGCAATAAAAAGTTTAAAATTATTTTCAGGAAAATAAATACTTTAGTAAGGTCTAATGGGCAGTGGAGTACTCAGTTCTTGAGAAGATGTCTTGGAAGGCACATTGCATGAGTCACTGGAAAATCTGTTTATAATCAACATTGTAGAACATCCTACACTTAAGTGGAAAGACAAAGTGATCTGGTATCCTAGCAGAACATCTCCTTGCTTTTGAAAGGCAAGTGACCCCCTCTGCTACCTTGCATACTGTCTTCCAGCAGGATCTCTCAGCTGCCTTTAACAACTGAAACATTATTCATCAAGGAAAAGAAAGCCAAAATCATTAAATGTGGCCAAGAACTTATCTGTATGCCGATTTTTCATTCAGAAAAAAACCAGACTGATCTACACAAAAGACTTAATTCACTGACCTCTTAATAAGGAGAAATGCTTTTTGTGAGGATGTCTATTTTTCCCAGAAATGAGCAAGATAACGAGAACCAGCACAGCTGATGCTCAATTTAGCATTTCACCCAGAGAGTAGTGATAGTAGTGAAAGAGAAGTGATACTGGCAGGACTGGTTTTGGAAAGTAGCTCTGCTTTTTGCTTTACCTTTGGTTTTCTGTATTCACTCTGTGGTTCCCTTGCATTTCAGATAGTTGGGGTTGGCTCACATTGCACTACTTTGTTTCTTTGATTCATTATTTAAACCTCACCCACCTAGCTATTTGCATCACTGATTAATTAATTTCTAAGGGTGCAAATGGTGGTTCTGCTGAATTTGACCAGTCACATCCTTTACATTACAGCTAAAAATAGCTGTTGTGATCAGCAATTACCAATCTCAACCGCATGCCAAGTCCAACAAATACCTGTTTTATCGTTTCTGCTGTGACCTGTAAGTGTATAGTTCTCATGTACAACCATCTCTTGGATATCACCATTGGGAAGAAGTGTTTGTAAGCAGCTTTTCCATGCAGATTACTACTACTTGCACTCACCACTGGAGAAGCATGGAAAAGAAGCTGCTTGAATAAGCCAGTCAAGCAAAAACCTATAATAAAATTGGCATTCAGATGATGTATTGGCTGTTGGCCTCAAAGATATTCCCTGTCAACTTCAATCCCATCAAGATGCCCAGAAAAAATGCAGGATGAAAGTGTGCTGTGGGTGAGATACAGCTCAGGGTCTCATAGACGGACTACTTTGCCTTGAGTACCCTGTAACACTCCACTAGAAACAGGCCCATCAGAAACCTCAGATCCAAATAATTCACAGCACGTAAAGAAACTCAAATGGATTTCCCTATAGCTCAGCCTTACCTCCAGTTGCTGCCTGGCCAATATCATTTGAAAAGGACATTGCACTTACCCAAGAATATGTTCACACAGGAGCCTGCAATAGTCACTGTGAGAACTAGTAATTAATAGCAGAATCTTCCCAGCACTCTTCAGTTGTTTCAGCCACTTTTTTACAGACTCGGGACATCTTTGTAAATATTTGTCTGGATGATTTTTCACTTCTGGGAAATACGTCCCACAGTCTTCTAAAAAATTAAAACATAATTATGTATTATCCAATCCTGCTCACAAACCACTTAATCCACACAACAAATATCCTTTCATGTGCAACCAATACAATTTTAAAAAAGCAAAGCAAAGTTTAAAATTTTCCCTGGGTTGTAACTCAGTATAAACCAAAAAAACCCAATCAAACCAAGAGGATACACTGTGGCAGAAATAAGTTTGCATGACTTTTTTATTGTGGAAATTTCAAAGTTATTTTGGTTGATGTTCTTTTGCTCGTAAGAGTAAACATTACATAAATTTCAAATTACAGTCTTAAACAGCAAATACCTACTTCCTGTCGCATTTGTTCAATGTTTGGATACTCAATATGTGATTTTAAAATGAGTGTAATGTTTAGAAAATCCTAAGGACCTGCGATTCCCAAGAACATCTGCTCAGTTACTTCTGACACTTTGAGTTAGCACTGTCTGATCAACAACATCCATTTTAACACTTCTGCATCTTTCACAACTAGCACTTTATCTATGAAAGGTTGCTAAAACAAACTGACAAAGAATCACGGGTATGTGGAATACTAGGAACCCCAACAAGACCAAAACCAATTCCAATTCCAACTTCAGTAATGCTATTCTTGCCAAATACAACAGTAACAGAATGTTGCAAATACACTCGGAATGTACGATTTTAAAAAGTGTGCAATAACATTAAGTTGGCAGTAAACCTTACCTATTCATTAAAGTCACTAATAAATGTTTACCTTGTTCTAACCCACAGATGCTCTATCAAGATACCAAACTAGTATTAAACCTTACTTTTAAAAAAATCATTCCTATGATGTCAGACTACACAGTTCCTCCATGCTCAAACCCTCTTAACCAAAAACAAGCTAATTAAAGGTCTAAAAAGAAATACAGTAATTGTAGAAACAGAAAAGATACCAAGTATTTGTTGCTCAATCTGTGTGTTACAGTATAATGAACATCACCATAGAAGATTATTTTTCTTCCAGCATTTGTTCTATATGCAACTGTCTGTGGTCAACTTTGCTGAATGATTTAATAAATCCCAGACATTACTTAGCCTTCTGGTATGTGAGTAATGCTATTCTCTAGCTTGAAAGAATAAGATTTAAACCACTTGAACTTAAGCTATTTAATGAAAGAGAACATGTATGTTTGAAACAGTAGTATCAAAGAGAGACTGAAAGATGCCGGGTGCTAAACATAACACTATTCCATAAATTACACATTCAAACATCTACAGATGGCAAGAAAGAAAGGTCCCCCAAAAGAATTTTCAAATTGGCTGTTATCACTGCAATTAGACAACAGGCAAAAATTTCTTATTCCATACTGTGGCTTGACAGATTTATTTCCAGAAGCTACAGAGCAGACTACTATATATGAGGAAAATCTCTCAAACAAGATCTCCCAACTCGTAACCAGGTCACTATTCCAGATCTTCACAGTATTTAGGTCAGGCTGTGTAAAAGCCTGTACCAGGGGAATAGGAGCCTGTTCCTGCAGCCAGCATATTGGGATACCATGACGTTTGCCTCGAGAGATGACCTTGAAAGCTGGCCAAGACAAATCAATTTTTTTGATTAAATGAAACAGATTTATGAAAGAAGGTTTCATGTACTGTTTCACACCTCTTTCCTGGGGCATGAATATTGTTCAGGATGAGTAATACAGTTTTTAGATGCAGAAGCTGCATCCCCTCCCCACCATATTTTTTTCCAGTATTTCAGTGTTTTTTCAGCATTATCATTAGTAATTACATTTTGCATGCCACGCTATAACAATTTTTCTTTGCTGTTTTTAGAAAATACACATTACATGAGAATGAAGGCAGACAAACAAAGCAGGCTTGGCATTAGCTGTCACAGGCTCAAACAATTAAAAGGAAGATGGCAAAGTTCATTTATATTTACAGTGATCTATTGTTATTTTTACCCTCAGGTAAAAAGATCTGTCTTAGCCAAACTTTACTGTTAGACACTTTGTTCTTCTTTCCTTATCTAATGTCACCTACCCTCTGTTGACCATTCTTTGATGTGCAATGAATGTAGATACTTAGAGTAAATTTCAATCTTTGTCCATTCTCTGAGTGGTATCTGCTATGTAATAAATCTGGGATATTTGGCCTTTGAGTCATCTGCAGTGGACAAGGTTAACAACTCTGGATGCAGGTTGAAATACATGAACTGAAAGAGAGTCTTATTCTAGTTTTCTACCCAGACCCTGAAGCCCAACTGTTAATTGCAGACAAGCAATGAATCAGTTCTTGTCACCAGGATCTGAAGTTTGCCTCTGGGCTGTTTGCCATATCAGGCAGAGATACCTCAGAAGAACCCTCATTAAAGCATACTCTACTGTAATTAGGCCAACATGGCCCAGGAAAGTAGAGTTTAACTTAATTCCTAACATACTATTGCATCTGGTAAAGACAGCTTGGTTGAATACATACTCATACCTGTAAAGGAGCTTAACCATCAAAGCTTACAAGATTTTATGAAAGCCAAATAAAATAAAAGCTGGAATCTTTGCTCATTATCCCAGGTCATGAGCCAATTTTGAGGAGGACAGCAGAGCCATGGGCACCTTGTTGGCAGAAAGAGTTGTGGGAGTTTTAACATGTGATGAAGAAATAACATCATGTCAAGCCCTCACAACCAAATGGAATGATTTGGTAGTAAGAAATGAAACATTTTTCCCAACGGTGTATATTACCACTATGCCATACGCTGCACTTTGTTTTTCTAAAGCAGGAAATCCATAAAAATAAGAAGAAAACTATTGAGCAGTCAGTGAGAAATCAGAAAAGAACTAACTTTACTGGACTCAAGCAGAGGAAAGGAGAAAGTGACTTAACGGTAATAAGAGTGATTTTATGCGACCGTCATACAGCTCTGTTCTTGAAAAACAAAGTAAGTAATTATTCAGACAAACACTGTTCTTTAGTAATGTCTCTGGCCTGCAGTACCTTTCTGATAACGCTTATGGACCATCCAAGTTTCAGTAACTTCAAAACTGAACTATAAACACACTTTAGAGAAGTTCCATCGGTCCACAAATTCACTGTATCAAAACGGGGGATTCATGGTCACCACCAGATCTACAACTGGTAGATTGCAGACTGCCTAAAATAAAATCTCTAGCATTTTATCTGCTTTATGAATATCACTGTACATATGCCTATACGGACATCGACATGTGTTAATGTGCACCCACAGATCAGCGAAAGCAAAAGAGGAATAACAAATGTTCCAGCTTTCACCTAAAATGTCTCTGTTGTGTTCAGTTATCTGCATCCATGCCAAAGCCTGCACCAGTAACCTCTGGCTCTTTGGCAGTGTGAACACCTTCTCAAAATACAGGAAAGCATTTTGTTAAAAAAACCCCTCAAACGGAAACAAGAAGACTCTGACAATCAACTCAATCAACATATTTACCCCCCGTGATTGCATGAGACAACTTAATCCAATGATGTGAAGCAGGAAAGCAAATGTCTAAGCATTTTATTCAGAACTGCGTAATTTATTACAGGTATGTTGCCACAAAGCAACAGTAGAGTTTAAAAATTTTCATTCTTGTTACTGAACAACTTATCTGCAAGCTCTGAAATACAGCCTGGGAGAGCAGTCTAGCAACTAGCCTCTGTACGGATTTATAATCATCTTCCAAATACACTTTCTAAAATAATAATTGCCTTGGCAGTCTATGAAAAATGTATTTCCTTTGTAAGCAGTGGAAATGCAAGTGATTAAAATGAGTTGTCTGGAGCTGCTACATGTTAAAGTCCTGCTCGAGCCTCTTGTCAAATGTACATCCTGTTTTATTTTCAAAGCAATCGAATTTCCTCTATGTATATCACCAGAGGTTCCCGTAGTGTCCAGTTTAGGGTTTGTTTTTTCTTGTCACATTTGACGTTGTAATTTGATCAAGATGTTCCGTGCATCGTCCTGCCCTCCATTTTCGTTGCTTGTAGTGCAGCTGTGGTAGCAAGTGTGATGGAAATTATGTGCAGCTGGATATGCAGAACCCCCAGACCAAACTCAGGAAGAGCCCGTACAACGCTTGCCATGACTGGCAGGCAATAATCCGGTCTTTACACCAACCACCCTTTTTTATTACAGTTGCAAAATTGCTTTACTGAAGTGTGCAGTTTGATGTTTTAATATAATACCTCTCTTTGGGGGAATGGGGGCAGGAAACCCAAACTGTGGATTTCTCTCGTGCTCTTTATTACCCCACTTCTCTTTAGCAGGGTGAGCTTACACTTCATTGGCTCTGGACTCCTTTGGACTCAACATCTGTAAAGCTGCACTGCCAGGACATTGCATTTCCACCCCTCAGCTGGTACTTGGATCACAAAAAAAGGCAAATGCCCAACAGGCATGCTTCAGTCCAGAACTGAAACACAGGAACGCAGTCTATTTTTCAGTACTGTCACTCCTTCTAAGGGGCACCTATTTGACTGAACTGAAAAGATTTTATCCACTATTTATATGGTTTAGCTAAGCAGAGAGGTATGAGACTAAAAAAAAAAAAAAATCCCTAGTATTCAGCCAAGAAAAATAAACTTCCAGCTGCCAATTTGTAGCTTGTATTTAGCGACTTTAACAACTAACCATCTCTTACAATGAAAGTAGTATTTGGGAATGTGTGTTTCTTCTCTTTTAAATTCAAAGGCAATTTGACAGCTTAGCTGTCAATACCCATAGCCAGGTTCTCTGCAGTGAGTAAGGACTTACACCTCCTCCCCAATTTTTGTCTGAATGCAGGCTTTTAGGTAAGTTATTATTTTGATAAAGAAAGTAGAGCTGAAACAAAGTGTTTCTATCGAAGATGCAGACAAATACATTAACTGTTCACTGCTTTCCACTGTGGTCTTACAGCACTTGAAGTTATCAGAGGGAACAGAGAGACACTTCTTTGACTGTTGTTGTTGGCCTCCTTGATTTAAATAAACATATCCAACAACAAACACAAGCATTCAGCAGAAACACGACCAAAATACCTTTATTAGAGATGATTTTGCAAAAGAATTTACATTTCATCTACTGAAAGCAAGCAGAGGAGAAAGAAATTACATTAGACAAGTCATCACTTCATTTAAACTCAAGTGTGTATTCTAGTAGGAGCAGCAGAAGCAAAATGAGAATCAGAGGGAAGGAAATGTTAACATAAAGCAAGATAAGAAAGCAGAGTGAAGCATGAAGTAGTGATGACTGGCCAAAATATAGTTACATTTTGGAGACCTGGGTTGAGGCAAATATCAGGAACAAGGAGCAGCAGGAAGAGATAAATCAGCCCTCTCCTTCCCCCAGGAGATAGATATTTAAAAACAGAATAAAAGGATGAGAGTCCAGGAACATCGGAGGTTTAGGAAGAGGCAAATGTCGTAAGAGCAAAAGAAGAAGTGTGACTTGTAAAATATTCTGTATTTTTATGTTCTCTATGATTGCTTCAATTCCTTACCTAAGACTTTACAGTCTCTTAAGAGACTAAAGGGTTAAGAATACTGGTGCAGCTAAGGCAGGAACAATACTAGCTATTTACACCTCTTGGTTTACTAGGAGCTTTCATGAAAAGAGGATACTGAGTTGAGACAATGGAGATGTTAGTATTATGGGACCAAATCTCTCATTCATGCCTGAGAAAAAGAGAGAAGCAACATTTCTGGGAGGAGAGAAAGAAAAGGGATCCACGGACTGGAATTCAGAATGACACCTTGGTGAGATGCTGCCTGTCATTCACCTTTCTTCCTCAAAACTAATAATTACCTTGTGTGCCTGTATATATGAGTGGCTGCCTACAAAGCAGAGAATCTTTCAAACTACTCTTGGATGTGGAAGTGGAACAGAACAGGAAAGAAAGGGGAAATAAATTACAGAAATCAGACAGAAGAGAGGAGATAGGTAATACAAAGAGGAATGTAAAACAGACCAGTACTAAGAATAAATTGTATTCTGCTTATAATCCATATTGATGGATAATAAACATGTATCTGTATGTGAAATCAAATTAAAAAGAGAAAATTTCTCCCCTGTTTTCAGAAAGCTAAGGATATATGGTCATAAAAAAAATGCTTTGCATGTGGCACTGCAGTTCTCAGCAAATCACGTGCTAGTAATGGATGTACAGGATCATCTGCTTCTCCATTTGCTCTTTTTACCTGTCTATCTATTAAAGAAAATGTTTACAGCTCACGTAACATTAACCTTCACGATATTTTTAGCACATCCAGCTCTGGTCAGGCAGAAATAGTCCTTATTTTGAAAAATAATAAATTATTTTCCAGCGGTGCCAACTCTGTGTTCACCTGGATTAATGTCAAGGGGGTGACTAGAAGGTAAGGTTCCACGGTGGGCTAGGGAAAACATGGCCACTTGGATTATTAGTGACTGCAGGGCTACATAAATATTTAATATACTGAATGAAACAGTTCAGCAGAACACACACAAAACATCACCTCTGCAAATAATTTCATGGGTCACTTCCTCTTCTACTCATTTTCTACTCCTGTGGCCTATAAGGAGCTTACTGCAAAAATTAAAATGTTTTGGTAGCTAAAGATAGGTCTCAAACTGAAATGACTGAACGACTCAAAATCCTTCTAATGAAGTCAAAAGCAGCTGTTGTTTCTTCTGGTCTGATATAACGAGGCAGGAACCACCACGCTCCCTCCCACCCTCAGCTTTCCAAGGTGAGACTCCCATGCCAAAGGCTGTCAGGAATAGTGCAGGAACTTTAGCTGTATTTAAATGAAAGTCATAATGTCAAAATTAGAGGCTGTTGCTGCCATGCCATCCCTTAGCTGAACATCATCCCCCCACCCCACTATCTGCATTTCACAGCAGACCAAAGACCTGCGATGGCCAGCTCAGAACCTCAAGGCTGCAGGTTTCAGGGCAGGCCCTAACCAAAGTCAGCTTCAAGGTGAGGCTGCCTCTTTTTCTGAAAACATAACTTGTTAATTACATTTTCCCAAAAGGCTTTCAAGCAAGTTTAAAAAAATATCATTTCCTGACACCCCTCCCTGCTTCCCTATCTGAAAGAACAACCCCATTCAGTCTGCCCTTGATCTTCACCCTCTTTCTTCCTAGTCCTGCCCCATCTCGCATCACACCAGCAGTGTTCCTGCTGCAAAACAATCAAGGCTCCTAGGAATGCAACACCACAGCCAGATGCTTGTTGTATGGTCTTTTGTTCATAGACTTACTCTTGTTTCTTCTTGAGATTCATGGACACTGGGAAGAGAAAGCCAGGCTATTTTCATATGCTGTCTGTAGTGTTTCCAAATGGCCAAGACCAGCCCAGACCACTTCTACCTTGCTGGTCCATAACTGCTCCTGCTGTCAGAGTGAGCCCCACTCTGTAATCCTTGCTCTGCCTCATCCTATGCTTCCTTTACTAAAAAGATAACAACACAAGTTAAAAAAAGTAATGAGAAGCACATGGTACATGGCAAAGTGTGCAGCCTGGCTTCATGGGGGCTGCTAACACATGACATTTGTTAGAAAGGTGCCTAGATCTGGGCAGTCTGAATGATCTTCCATAGCTTCATATACACAAAACTTGGAAACAGCATTTCTTTCCTTCCTTGTTTTTTTTCTTTTCCTTCTGGTTTAATATTACTATTTACATCATCATGGCAATGTTTCCACAGCACACTACAAAGCAGGAAGGATGCACTCCGGAGGTAGGACATTTTACAGGAAATCATTTCTTTCTAAAAAAATGAATCGCTTCCATGCTTTACATGACCATGCTAGCTTGCAGTGTAACGGGCCAGATTTAGCAAACTGTATGAGATCAATTAACTTGTGATGACACTCTTGTAACCCACAGGCTGAGCACTAAACCCATGCAGAGGTAACTACCACTTGTTGGACAAACATATTCAGTTACATCAATCTGATTCTCCAGCACTTTGTGATCTCTACTGCAATGTGTGACCATCTAAAGTGAATATTCTGCAAGTAGAAAAAACTGTTTTGTTCCGTGGTCAAGAATGTCTTCTTATAGGATTCATGCAACATGCTTATCTATGCTAAGATGTAAAAGACAGAAAGGTGATATAGTCATTACTCAAAGCAACAAAATCCACATTTTTCCCTGTGTTAAAGGGTTATATGGATAATTTTTTAATGTAAGTACTGCCATGGTATTAATATTCCTAGGGAGATAACCTATCACTGGGGAATTATCACAAACGTTCTGGAAATCTCCATCTTCACCTATATTCAGACTGCTGAAGCTACCAGTCCTTATACACTGATTTGTCACATACACTCGCTCTTTGCCATAGCGTATTTGAGATTATTCTTCTATATATGCTGTAGCTATTTGCACCAAACACCTTATGTTCCCAACAAACTTCGCATTCTTAAAATGCCTGTGGTCAACTCACACACCTTTAAAATCCATCCCCTGGTAAGCACATCATAAAACCCCCCTGCAAAACAATTTAGGACAGAACGAGGAAATCATTCTGTTCAACAGCATACAGATGAGAAGGTGGGAAATAGGTTCTATTCAGGATGCTGCTGTAGTCTGAAAGCAATGCTGGCACCTAATTTGATGGGAAGGCAAATATTAGAGTACATTTTAATTTATACATCTGATGAGGCTTACTTGAGTCCATTGGTTTGCACAAAACATACTGTTATGTTTGGTGTGGAAAAGAAATGCATAATGAAGAAATAAAATACAGCCCATAGACCTTTTTGTAATGCTATAGGATGCTGATAAACAATCTACAAGTCCTACTCCGCTGTGGTGTTCCACCAAGATGACATTACAGGTAATACTCATTTCTATAGATCTCAAATTAAAATAGCCCTGAGGAGGAACTGAAACTCTTTCTCTTGCTTTGAATGCACTATCTACTTTAAGGCAGTAAGAATGAAGTTCAAGTTGTCAGAAATATTTTTACCAGAAGTAGTAGCATCATTTGGGGGTTGGACCCGATGATCTCTGGAGGGCCCTTCCAACCCCTACGATTCTGTGACTCTGTCTGTGATTCTGTGATCATATACCTCTTACATACTAAGTCACACACACACAAAGATAAATTATATATATATATATTTCTCAGTAAACACACTGTAAATGACACCCATGTTTATTCTTAAAAGAAGAATTAATCTTTTTCTGTCTCCCAAGGAACCGCGCACTGTCAATAACAATAACAATAACAAACGGTGTTAATTCCAGCCTCTGGGTCTACAGTTGCAAACCTTCCAGATGGGTACAGATGGACCAAGAGCTGTATATGGGCTCCAGTTGTGCTTGCTACTTAACATTCCTGTAAAGGTGCCACATCCACACTTCAGCAACAGGGAAACTGCAAGCAGCAAGCACCACGGGAGTGGGCTAGGGGGAAGAAGTACGTGTAAAATGAGACATTTTAAATTGTGTTAGAAAAACCTATCAGAAAATAAAAGACAATACAGAGGACTGTGACAATAGGGGAGATTTGTAGCAAGCTATTTACCTGTTATCCTCGTGATAACATATATACAGAAAAAACAAGTTATGGTCCCACGTGCTTTCTGTGCTCTCACGATTTTTCTATCTTACCAGAAGTGTTCAATAATTACTGCTCCTACTGTAGGTGAGGTACCACCTTCTGTTAAGCTTATTGTTGTACTTTGTTATGTACAATGAACGTCTTACACTGCTGGGCTGGGATCTCACGCTAGCTGCCCAGTTAACAGAGCTCTCAAATCCCGTATATACCAAGCACTTTTCTTCACCGTTCTGGCCTACAGAGCTTCACAAACCAGGTCCTGGATGAGGACTGTACTTTTAAGAGTATTTCCAGTCCACATGCATTAAATACCGGCTGGAAGATGTACCAAGACAGGCCAGCAGGATAAGACCCAAAGAGCTTACATGACGAGCAGGGAGTCGGGTCATGCCTCGACACTGCAGTGTGCCATAGAAACACTCGTTTATCTCTAAGAACTAGCCAGCACGGCTAATGTAGGCACGTAGGCCTATTTCTGTGTTTGCCGCAGAAACAGTTCAGCCGCAGGGCACTGGAGAGGAACACCTGGCATCCTCCCCGCGGCCGCCGTAGGGCGTGCGGGTGGTGCCATCTAGCGAGCGAGCGGGACCCCGCGCCCCGCTCCCCACATGGAGCACAGCCCCGCCGGCGCCGGCACCCCCAGCGCCCCGGCGGGA
>VZTU01007894.1:16642-62076 GCA_013400835.1 Zapornia atra
GAGCATCGCGGCTCAAAGAAGCACCAAAATACCCGTGTCAGGTGGAGAAATCCCTGACATGTCCTGGGCTGCTCATTTCTTCCCTTCCCCCTTTTCCCTTCCTTTTCCTCCTCTTTTTCCTCTTTCTCTCTTCTTCCCTTCCCTTCCCTTCTCTTCCCTTCCCTTCCCTTCCCTTCCTTTTGTTGCCCTCCAAGAGGGCAGAAGGGCCTTCGGAAATCCCCAACGATTTTTAGGTAAAACTTCAGAAAACAGAACTGAAAACAGCAGTTCCACAGAAATGACCCCAAACAGCAATGATCTGCAACCATCAGAGGTCAGGGTGTTGGGGAAGGCTTAATGAAAAAGACTGGGTGATTTGACAGCTGAAAGATCAATGTTAAAAGATAGTAACAGTCTGCAAACATGTAGAAAGCTCCTGCCTGGGGAAAATAAAAAGGAATAATCTGTCCCTTGAGACCAAGGTCAATGGGTCAAGAAGCTGTGAGTTTATGCATCTGCAAGTCTAGATTAGAAATTATAAGGAAGTATACTATTTTAAGGGTAGTGACGCACTGGCAAAAGCTGCCTATGAGGCTGCACGATCTTTGTAAGAGCAGGTCTTTACAAAGAGGTTGGAGAATTATCTGTCAGGAAGGAAAAACCTAACTCATACCTACGGTAGTGGTGGGGTAAGTGCAAGAGACCTTCTATAGTTCCTCAAAGTACTATGATTACGTATTACAGATGAATTGAACCCCCATCTCCACCCATTACTCTATTTATCCGCTTCACCTATGGATAATGATGCCTATGATCATGTCAGAAACACCATCTGCTTGTAGGCAGTAAAAGGAATGAATTCAGTACAGAGCATTGGCACAGCTTTTGACTTCTTGTCATTAAAAACACAGTTTTCACCAATCTGAACAATGCATGAACTAGACAAGAGGTCCATATTGACAACTCCATTGAAACAAAAGAGAGACAAAGACTGCTGACTTCATGCTACTTCCATTGCAGACTGTGCCTCTCCCATTTGTACCAGTGAACTTGCCATTGGAAGGCTGAGAGAGGAACATTCAATTACTAATGTCACTCTTCTGAGCACAAACACCTGTTTATTCTTACTGTAGTGCTATCAGCCTGACAACAAAGACCACAAAAGCTGCTTTCTAGAATGTGAAGTCTCCATTAAACATGTGTTTAAAATAGCAGAGACCATTTCACTAACTCTGTGCAAAGCCCGTGTGTTGAGTGCATCACTCTCTTAGGGAGAATGGAAAAGACGAAATTATTTCATATTATACCTAAACTGCTGCTGGAAAGGTCTTTGGTGGTCAGTCTCTACAAAGAGTTTAGAGCTCAGGGAAACATGTATTTAAAAGTTATGAAAAAAAATTATCTTCCAAGTGCTTTAGTTGTGAATCCGCACTCTCGCATCTCCTGGTTTGAATCATCATTTGTTAATTAACCAAACGAGGGCAAACAGATAAAAAATAAACTTGTAAATATCACTTAACATAAAATAGACCCCAACTGAACGGTGGCTAGCCCAGATTAATTCCAGGAGTGAGCAAAAAGGTTTCTTTAAGAAGAACTGTGAATGAAACAATTTCTCAGGAATTCCATATTCCCCTCCCCTCAAAAGGAAGAAATAAGGGAGAAGCGCACACGTACCCACGGACTGGCACTCGCTTACTGTGCACGAGCCCATTTTGCAAGCCAGGCAGAAACACTGTCTCTGCCTTGCTGGAACAAGTCCATTGAATCCTGGTGCTGACATAATTTTGGGGTTTTGTGCTTTAAACTCACCTATCTGATCCTCTCCAGAACATACGGCACCAGGGACTCAAGCTTTACAAGGCCTCTCTGCGTGCGGGTGCCCGAATCACCAAACCTGGAATGAGTCTCTGGCTCTGTATTTCAAGCTCATCCTTTGGAAGCCTCAGTTACTTAGTCCAAAATTACAACCTGAATTTGGCAGAAAAGGAATCATGTGAACACAGACAGGCCCTCTTACAGGTGACACAAATGTCTGACTAAGGATACCTCCTGTGCTTGATCTCTTTTTATCTCATTCTGATGAGGAAATAATTAACTGTTAATGTGAGCTGCTGTACTCTCACAGCCAGTTCCACTCCGTTTTCTTGTTACAAATACCTCAACTTTTTGTCAGATTTTGTTTCGGTGAAGGAGTTGGAGAGATATAAGTAAGGGCAATTCCATGTGACAGCCACCTAGCATACAAACTTGAAGAAACCTGCATCTTAAAGCAGCTACATTTACAATTAGGACAGTGAAGTCCAAACATTTTTGAAGATACATTTGGATACGTGTCCTGGTGTGCTCTGGGTTTGAAAGAGACCTCTTGTACCAAGTGCATGGTATAGGTCCTAGGTATTTGCACAGACCACTTTGCCTTTTCAAGTCATCTATAGGCTCTACCAGGTCAGAACTCTTGGCTTTCCAAGGCCATTTTTGCAGGGAAGTCTGCAGCTACTAGCAGAAAATTCTGGAAATTTAAGGCAACTTATATATTTGATAAAAATATTTATGTGACTACAGAGTTTCTCTTAAAGGACTGTTGCTGTTTCTGTTGATGCAGACTTTACAGGGCTCAACATCTCAGGTCTACTGAAGTCATATCTTTTTAATGAGCACAGTATTTGAAAAAAACATTTCTTTACTCCTCTGTAACTAATGTGCTTGCAATTCACCAACTTCAGCAGTGCAGAATACATTTATGTTACTGTTGGAAATGATTAGATTCTCTAATAAATCAAAGATGTGGATGTTTTTGCCAGTAGGATGTTTTCTCTGTTAACATAACTGAATATAAGGTGTCAAAGTGAGGATGGAGACACAATGCCTGCACCTAGCTGCTACAAGTGAAACCTGCCTTTTGCAGAGGTTGACAACTGCAGTACTACAAGTTTACTGCTGGCTAGAATGACTAAGCATACGATAAAAACTATACTAGAAAGACAGAAATTTGTAAGGCAGCAATTACAAACTGGTTACATGCAAAAATACGCAGTAATATAGAAGAATGAAATATATCTTCATCAGTGAGAACAACTGAAATCCATCCAATAGTCTGCTGTGGACAGAAATTATATAGACAGGACTGGAACAACAGCCAATATTGAGGTAATATTCACTGGAAAAATTAGGCAACTTTGAGGTGCCCTGACGTGGTAGCTATTCAGATGGCAAAGAATGAACATCCGGTGTGTGGCTGTAGTGTGAGTGGTTGCTGTTCACGAAATCAGACCTGTGGCTGCATTTATAGACTAGAATAATTCACTCACAGAAATGTGTTGTTGGAAACTATGAGGACAGCATCACACACTGTTATGAACAGGAAAATACAGGATGGATATAACAGATATTTTCTTGGATTTCTTCTTTAACCTCATGCACTTTCATGCTTGTGTCACCATGATCACTGTGGTATAAAGTCCTCAATCTATGGTTGCATTCTCACATAGATATTTTTGCCCAGAGATTGGGAGTGCTATACAGAAACAAACCTCCTGCTCTCGTTTTATTATCTCCGTTGCAAATGACTGCAAGTTGTCAAACAAGCAAATCTAAGGAGTTGCCACCTGGCAGCTGAGGACTTGTACCTGCATACCTGCTTCCTTTTCTCCCGCATTCAGACAAACATTTTATTTCACTGTGGGGACAGGTTTAATGTGCACATATACAACCAGTCACTCCATTTCACCTGGCAGGCAGTAACTTTTTATGCTGTTTGCAAGCCTGGGAACATGCCCCATGTAAATGCCAATCTAAAAACACCTTTCACAGTGCTCATCTGGGAAGCTTAAACTTTTCCTTTCCAGCTTCTTTATAATGCCCTTTACGTAAGCCAAACGAAACGGATATAGAGATTACTGCATGAGTCCAAGTACCTGGGTTTATTAAGCGCAGAGAACCAAACCAAATAGGTGACAGTATTTCCCCACAGTGCAGTAAGAAGCTTGTCTTGAGTGACTTACAATCTTAGGCACGCAAGAAACGTTTCAGTTGTTATGTACAGAGTTCATCTACACAATATGTGTCTCATATGTTACTCACTGTTATGTGAGTTTTAAGGTAAGTTCTAATGTCGCAGAACTGTATCACTCCAAATAAAAAACCCAGAAACAAAAACTGGCTTATTCAGAGTTTTCTACCATATTAAGTTACAGGTGTTTTTTTCCCCCAAATAATCCCACATGAAATAACAAGTTCTTGTGTAGCTGGTGAGAAATGAAGGATCGTAACATGTCTTATACTGATCAACTGAAGCAGGAGTTTAGTTTTACAGAAACTATTCGTTCAAGTTCCAGAGGCATTTCAACTTGTTTGTTCATCAGTAATGCTTTCAGCAAGGACGTCTTTCTGATCTCAGTGAGTGAGCAATTAGAGTGTGTAATAATCCACAAACAGTGCGACAAGAGAAATAATTTGGATAGCTGTGAGGGAGCTTGCAACATCTCTGTCATTATCTTTAATCTGCCTTTCCAAGGCATCAGTGAAGGTGCTACTTTTTCAAGGATTTTTCTGTCACCTTCACTGCTAGCCACATGATGTGTTCATGATGGCCTGGTGCAGATCCTTCAAGCAATAAAGAGATGTGCAATGTGAATCTCACAGAGAGCGGGATGAAACCCTTGAAATACCTCACATCAGATACATAAAGAAAGTTGCCCTCTCTCCACAATTGGGTATTCTTAAACGTAATTCCACTTCAGTATCAAAGATAAATTAGGTTCCCAAAATAGGTTTTCGATAAAAGTTCTGGGAACAATTTAAATTAGAATGGGAACATGCTTTTACTTTTTCCTAGCCTGACAGGTACAAATTATTTTACATTATAAACAAAAAAAGCAAAAACCAAACAGCAAGCTATATTTAGAATCACAGAATTATAAAATGCTTTGGGTTGGAAAGGACCTCAAAGATCATCTAGTTCCAAATCCCTGCCATGGGCAGTGACACCCTCACTAGACCAGGTTTCATGAAGCCGCATCCAACCTGGCCTTAAATGCCTCCAGGGACAGGGCTTCCACAACCTCTCTGGGCAGCCTGTGCCAGGGCCTCATCACCCTCATAGTTAAGAATTTCTTCCTAACATCTAATCGAAACCTGCCCTCTTTCAGCTTAAAGGCATTGCCCCTTGTCCTATCACTACACTCCCTGGTGAACAGCCCCTCTCGTGCTTTCCTGTAGGACCCCCTTCAAGTATTGGTACGCCACAGTATTTCGACATCAAAGTTTCAAAACGAGACTGACAAATTATTTTTCTTTAATTCCGTAAGCATAAACCTTAAGAATACAATGAAATAATGTAACAACCCAGAAGGATTACTTATAAGGAAGATGGCATTCAGAGCCATATGGGAAGGTATGTGTGTTGCTCTTCATATTCACTGCAATGAGACCCAGGTGTCTCTGCAAAAAACACTGACTGAACAAAATCTTATTTCACCGTAAGATTTTAATAGAGTAAATTCTCAAAATAATATTACAAAACTTAGAAAAAAATCTCCTCATTAGTATGATGTAATTAAACTATAAGCCTGGATTCAAAGGCCACCAAGCACTGGCTCTGCTGAAACACCAGAGGGAGCAAGTTTCACAGAGGAGCGAACGCTTCTGCTGAGACTCCCAGCTGTTGAGTGTTTCATCATTTAGTGGGATGAAAAAGAATTTAGTCAGGTTACCTGGAATGGGTGAGGATATGCTAGTGAGTGAAGAGTTTCAACTTGTGAGAAAATACGTAACAAGGAACAGAATATGTGACAAACTGTCAGAAAAAGGAAGGATGTGCTTCATTCAGATGGCTGCAGGTTTTTGCACACACAGTTCAAAAATCTTGTTTCTGACTATGGAATGAAAACTTACCAGCCTTGCCGTCTTTTGTCTAATAGAGATTATTTTGGTACAGACAGTTTATTAAAAACCAGACCACACTCCTCCACAGGACAAAGTCACAGGTTTATTCATTCCTCTTCTAAAAGAAGATTAAAAAAACCCTCACAGGAATGATCAAAAGTAAACCCAGCTATGCAATGAACTGAATTACCCCCAAATAATCTCTCGTTCTCCACTAGGGACTAAATGCAGGCACGGGTCAAAAGAAGAAGCCCCACAAATCAGTCCTCCCTCTGGTGACTCACATCTGATAAACCTAGGCCTGTGTCAGAAGCGGCCTCAATACCAAGTCCTAGCCAGGAATTGAAATTGCTCAGCTGCTGTTAGGGACTGACTGAATGAAAATTTATGCCTGCATCTCTAATACCATTTAAAATTTAAGCCTGATAACAGTCCTTCTGTGTTGTTATACTGGGCTCAGACTTGGCCAGAAGACTTTGCTACCCACTACACAGTGAAGTCCCAAGGGGTTCTCATCAGGACTGCTGTCCTGTTGCTGGCGGTGCCCTGCCTTCTTAAGTCAGAAGTAGTCTTTCCAGTACCCTTAGTGCAATTTCTCCTCATGGAGAACTTTTCAACATTTTTTCTTAACTGTTCAGACCACTAACGGTCATCTGTTTTAGTTTAAAATACAACTTTTTCATTTTAATTCCTTTCCCCTCCTGAAATTCAACACAGATTCTAGCCTGCAAGCTCTCCTTGCCAAACTGTAATAATTTAATCCTAATCTACATTTAAAAAAAAGTGTGTCAGGATATGTTCCATTCCCATCAAAATTAATATACAGGCCCTCAGCAACAGGTTTATATGCAATGCAGAAAGCAATTTTTGTTTGCTGGGACTGGGTGGTCTAGGGTTCTTTGCTGGAGTTTGTCGTATCCACAGGGGAGAGATGTAATTGTTGCTATACAGAAAAGATTACTCGTCAGCTTTACTGACTGTGTCATATACATCCTTGAAAATGAAAGCTTGATAATATTTTGTAGCCTCTTGTGTCTTTACTTCCGGGACAATGCAGAAGAGCTGCCTCCATTCAGTGCTGTTCTCGCAAGGGGTTCGAGTGCAATGTACTCATCATAATGAAAGACATTTCTTTATAGCTTAAGCGTGTTTAATCTGCTGTTTGAGAGTATAATCACTCTACTTAAACAAATCAGGTTCCTCATGTAAAAAAAAAAACCCACGAAGTTTCTTTTGTACCTAAATCTTGTTTGGATTAATTAAGGCTGAGAGGCCTCAAAGCGAGAGAGGCTTCTGGGATGCTGAAGACTCAACACTGCATTGTTGCTTCTGGCTTTACACTGAAGAAATATTGCATACTGCTTTCCATCAATTCACCTGCAGTCAATTGATTAAAAATGCCATACATCACAATATCTACTTTGAGGACTCCGTTTTGCTAAAGAAATTAAAACCAACAGAACTCTGACGATGCTTCCCAAAACCTTCTACGCTGCAGATGTTACCACCTAAAAAACCCACAGTAGAGACCCCCAAAGCCACAGCCTTGCACCTGCTCAGTTTCACCAGAGCAGCATCAACTAATTAACTGTAACAATCTATCCAAACTGACACATTTAAAGGACAAGGGACAAACTTGCCATTTTAGAAGAACAAATATGAACACTTTTAATGATGCTCAATCAACACATTATCAAGTCCAATACCTAGCAAATTCTCACCCAAAACTAGGCTTGAAGCAATATATGCTTTCAAGCAATCAGATGGGATCTAATAATGTGGGGTACTTACATTATATGAACCAAAATCTAATATATTACAAGAAACCAAATGTTTCACAAAGCACAGTAGACTGGGACATATTTGATGATCAAAAATTTGTTAAAATCCTCATACTTGTATTAGAAAGCTTTATGTTTAGCTCTTGGCCCAACTCCCAGATTAGAAGAATTAGAAAGTTGTAAATACTTCTAATGCTTAATGCTCGTCAGATAAAACTTTATATGAGCAATACGTTTAGTGGTCAAGTGTCAAAACTGACTGGTACAGAGTTAGTAGCTCAGTGACTTTATGGGAAAACAAGGCATTTTTGTTAAAATTGCTGTTCCACTGTTGACCACAGTTATGTCCAACTTCTTAAAGAAAAGACTTTTACCTGATCTGTCATTTTTAAGCGAACTAAAAATATCCACAGAAAATTTACTGTGGTGCTTCTACACTCTGGCAGGACGGAGGGATCGGCACACACACCATCTTACTCCTTCCTGCTTTCTCTGCTGAACAGCGCCCGGGTCCAAACTGTAAGTGACTCATTCCATATATACAGTATGTGCAAGAAGGGCTCTTTCAGACAGGAGAGAACAGTTTGTGGTGGTTTTGGAGTCTGCTTTCAATCTAAGAACAAGGAGTTTCAGCAAAGAGGAAGAAGGACTGGAGGACGTCACAGGGCCAAGCCTGGGTAGGAGAAGGGGAAAAGAGCCTCCTCTTGAGCAAGTAGGGTTTCTGCTCAGGAGGCAGCAGGAGAGAGTAGAATTCATGACATTTTATTTTGGAGCTAATGAAATTGGTATTGTAGTAGCAAACCAGCTCATACTGCATTCACTCCAAACACTTTATGATCACTAAACTAATCATCCCAAGGATCTGAACATTGTATCTATGGCAAGAAGCAAAGATCTGGGTGCAAGGAAGAAGAATGGCTGACAATAATTTGCAACATGCCCTATAGCTGTATTTAAGTCAGCTAAAAGTCTGTCAAATAAAAAAAAAGTATCAGAGAATGCCTTATTGCCTCCAGCCACCTTTGGCAGCATCAAAAGCATTTCTAATGCTGAGACAGGCTGGAAAAAGGAGAACTGTGGTGGCATCTGGCTACGCAAGGGCTGCTGGGGCACAAGCACAGCCTTGTGACTGGGGCAGTACAGGAGGCAGACACATACATGGAAGAGGCCACACTCTGCTAAGCCTGCCCTCTATGCTAGGGATCTTCAGGTGTCTGTGGCATGATTTACATGCTCATCTCCAAAACCATACATGCACGCCTAATGGCTGCATCATTTCTCTGCTCAGGCTACATCACTGCTGCACTGCCCACATGGCTATTTAGAAATTAGGGAGGTCCTGAAATGAGATTTTAAGGAAGCCAAAGTGAACACAAGTCATGGCTTCTTGGCCTCTGTCTACAAATGACATCCTTCTATCTCCTTCCTATCATTTTGTGACTTGAAGGCCTGTTGTTGAGGTTATTATGCTGAGAAACACTGTGAACTTCTTACTTGGCTTCATGTCTAGTTGGAAGTGTTGAGTTTTACTTCTCTTGTTGCCCAGTACCTGCAGTGTTTCAGCACCCACATATGGCATGGCAGCCCTTCATTCTGGACGTACCTTTTCATCTGAAGTACCAAGCTCACACGTACTCAGGGATTCAGTGTCCTTATGTGAGGTTACAGTTCTAAGAGAAGTCACTTGATTTCTCTTTTTCTTTGGATCATTGATACTTAGCTTGTCCAACTGGAGCTCTTGCATTTACTCATGGATCTGATACAGTGGCAACTTGCAGTGAGAGGATTCCTAAAAACTTTCATCCTAAGAAAGGCCATTCATAGCATGACAGCCACGCCTGGACGGGACAGCCTCCCAGAACAGCTTTTTCTAATGAATCCTTTTCTTGGAGAAATGCTATTGTGACCACAGTTTGGAACTAGTACAACTTCATCACAAAATGGAGGTTCTATGGAAGAAGAGTGAGCTTTTAAAGACTGGAGGGTATATCTGAATGAAAGAAATGTAACTCTGATTTCATTAATTCCACAGAGCGTTTTCCCCCTCCTTTTGGTAAGAAGAGGGGTCAGTAATGAGGGAGCTTGTACTCTGCCTGACCTTAGTGGATAAACTTACTAGCTGTCAGCTCTCTTCACTTACCCTTTTTTCACTTCAAGGAAGAAGCATCTGGCACCTTTGCAGGCTACTGAGACCCAGCAGCGCCGTCACTGCCTCCCTACTTGAAACAATCCCTTCCAGCCCTCTCACATACCACTCAGGTCTCGTAGTTCAAATCCCCAGCTCCCAGAGACCACAAAATATTTGGCAGCGCCAACAGGTCTAAGATCTTTCCTGTTTGGTTTTGCTCAGAGCTCTATAAGGCAAATAGCTGGTGCAAAGGCAGAAGAGACTTAAAGGATTTCAGCAGCGGTGTTCTCCCCTTGGGTGCTGGTTTCTCTTGCTCTCTGTGCCAGCAGTTGGCCAGTATCTTCCATCCATTTGGAAGTTAGTTTTCCTCTGAAATACACACTAATGCCACATGTTGGCTTTCACACTGGAAGGTGGATACATGCCATAGCCCCAGTGACTGCACATTTTTCATGCTGTTTTCAAATCTACCAGCAAGACAGTTTGAGTCACCTTCTAAGATTGATGTAAGCTACCAGAGTGATAATTCTGTGTTAAAGTAGTTATCTGGCTTCCTGGCAGATTTCATTGATGCTTGCTATTCTCCAAAAATAGCACATAATCGTGTATCACTTTTTGGTTTTAGTTTTGTCAGCAAATCAGTTACCACCAGTATCAAGATTTAGCAGACATGTACCTGCTTTTAATGGAAAATGATTTTACATTTTCTTTTTTTCAGCCCAGTTAAACCACACACATAACTTCTGGTTCCTTTTGTTATATTTAGTAAAATCCCTGCTTTGGACTTACAAAGCAGTTTCAATAATTTCAAGCTACGTAAATGCATATCTAAAATATCTATTTGATATAAAAATGGTTTTTTCCAAACCAGTTTTCCTAATATATTAATACAGAGACAGGGGCAGGTCCAGGTGTTGATTTAAAGCAAGAGTTTAACACGGATGCTAACTCTGTAAAGGGAACATCACAGAAAACTCACTGCTGATATTCTACTGGCAGCTAAATACTTCTGCTCAGGCTAAATAATTAGCAAACTGAAGTGTACTGAATAAAGAAATAAAAAATATTTCAAAAATCTAAACAAGTTACCCTTTTAAGCTACTGCATACATCCCAAGAAATCCTGAAACAATTCATTGAGAAGACTTACCCAAGGAGAACAGAAAAATATTTTCCAGTTCATGAGGTCAGGAGTAAGTTGTTGGAGATCAGACCTTTCATTATTAGTTTGTGGGATCTAGCATTTTTTTTCTTGACTGGTTTTCTTTTCCAGAACTGGGAAGTATTGGTTTCCTTCTCTCCCCTGCTTAATGAGTAGATGCAGTGGCACTGCTAGGCTGGTCAGGGGCAGGGAGGCAAGAAGAATGTGTGATGTCTCCCACAGAGATTCTTTTCTCTGGACAATTTAAATGTGCCATGAAAGCAAGCCCTGTCCAGGTCAGCTTTAATAGGAAAGAGGATTCTCGCCAGGGATTGTGGTTACCCTCAAGACTTCATTTAAATCTCTTGGGAGCATGAATATAAAATTCCACTAACAGTCTGCTATATTTTAGCTTTCAAAACCAAAGCCCTAATGTGCTTTGTAGTGTAGAGGAACAGTTAGGATATGGAGAATATTACTGTTTTTCTTTAATTAATGAAATCTACACCAGCAAAAATTTTGAATATTATTTGAACCACACAGGGGTACTACAGGTTCAGTATCTCTACTTCTTCTTTGTTCTCCTTGTCTTTTTTTTCCACTAGGAAATCCAGACCTAAAAATGAGTAAGTCAAACACCAACAGTGTAATCTTATTAAAATGTCTCCTTTCCCCTTTCCTTTCCTTTCCTTTCCTTTCCTTTCCTTTCCTTTCCTTTCCTTTCCTTTCCTTTCCTTTCCTTTCCTTTCCTTTCCTTTCCTTTCCTTTCCCCTTCCTTTCCTTTCCCCTTCCTTTCCTTTCCCCTTCCTTTCCTTTCCCCTTCCTTTCCTTTCCTTTCCCCTTCCTTTTTCTCTTCCCCCTTCTCTTTCTGTTCTGTCATCTTCATACCTTCACCAGGTGGTTTCTCTTCCTTTCATCACTCTTCATTCTCTTTAGAGTAGGCAGGTAAGGTCACAGAAGTGCAACATGATAAAGCCTATGCTCTAAGCGTCTATCAGGTCTGTGCTTTAGCAGATCACCCAAATTTGTTGGGTTGTCAGGACGTGGAACAGGCTGCCTAGGGAGGTGGGTGAGTCACCATCCCTGGATGTGTTTGAAAGATGGGTAGATCAGGTATTTAGGGATATGGTTTAGCATAGGACAGGAACAGTCGGACACGATGATCTTAAAGGTCTTTTCCAACCTTGTGATTCTGTGATTCTGAGGTTTGAGCCAGTTTCAGTTCATCACTCAACCTAAGAGCACATGTGTTCAGGGTTCAGCCCAAAAGAAAGTGAAGATGCTCATACTCACATACTAAGGATGCTTCTAAATGTGCCCTCTTACAGGCATCCACAGCTACACCAGTTAAAACATATACAATGGTTCCTGCCTCCTGCAACACTGTTTATGTGAAAGCTCTGCTTTGCTTGAATTTCCATATCTACTACCCTAATCTGTTTCCTTTGCTGCAGGAACATTTGCAGGTACAAGCAGAATGCTGGCAAACTCCTCAAACTATATGAGATCACGGAGAAGAGCAGTGCTGAGCACCTCTGTCTGCGCCCCAGGTCTTCCAAGGCAGATTTTCATTGCCTTCATCACAGTGTCATGAAGAAGAGTCAGAAGCTGCAGAAGTAGTGAATGTCAACACTGACAGGTCACTTCTAGCACCGACCCTCAGCAAGAGCTCACCTCTGAGATCCACGCACAGTCCCAGCTACATAACGTACAGCTTAATTGTGGGGTGGGAAAAGAGGGAGAGTGAGAAGTCTCTTTCTGGGACATGGAAATTCCCCAGCTCTACAAGAGGACTTCCTTGTGAATCACTGCTTTGGTAAAAACCTAGCCTAGTACAAGAAGAGTCCTCAAGGATGGGAATCACCCCACCTAGGGTTGACTATCCCAAAATCTGTGCAGGATGGCAAGGCTTTTATAGTCAGCAGAGACAAACGGGTGACTTTAGCATGGTGCTCCTCCCATCCCAGTGTACATAAATGTCTAAAATAGATCGTGTGAGTCACACACTAAATATGCCTGTTTCTTTCCTGTGCTTAAAAAAGGAATCTAGACAACAGAAGCCTAACTGTCAATGTCCAATGTTCAGTCACATGAAACCCACTCTGTCTGGAAGGATGAGATTTGTTCAGCTGGGCCAATTAAACATGAACATCTCTAAAACAGGGGATAGCAAACAATGGTTAGGCAAGAATGAATTGGACTAATGAATACCAAACAATTAGATGCATTAGACTGTCTGAATATGAATTATCTCCTTTTCCATCCTCTTCCTCCTCTCTTTCATGAAAGATAAACGTTGACTAAGCAGATGAAAGGGACACGCCCCAAATCTTGACTGTCTTCTGTAAATATCCATAATTTGGGTAAATCAGATGTCTAAGCTTGAATATAGCCAGTATCAGAGGGCATGGGGACAGAAGAAACCTTTAAACAAATATTTTTTGTTTAAAGCAAACTTATGTGGGCTCACTCCTCTTACTTGCATTAACTTTTCTCATAAAACTTTTCAACTACAATCTTTATTGCAAGTTCTGCAATTAATTATTTGTATTTCAGTTTAGATCAAGTTAAGATGAATGAGAGAAAACCAGGGTAACTAGCTGATCCCAATCCTAAACATCGGGATACTACAGCGCGTAACAGCAGGTTTTTCTGCTTCATTCCATAACCTGTATTAAGTCAGTGATTAATATGGAGTTTTTTTTAAAAGGGTCTCCCAGTGACCACTGATTGTCAGGTGAATTCTTTCTGCATACAGCGAACAGCTCAGAGTATTCCCAGAGGGGTATGCAACAGCCTCCTTTCACATTTGCAAAAGAAAGTATTGGCCTTGGTATTTCATTAGCAACTTTCCAAAACCTCCCTGAATAAACATTTGAACAAACTAGCTAAATAATCCTCTTTCTCTCCACATAATGCAGAAGAAAAAAGTATGCAGCCAAGTGTTACTGATGGTGAGGTGTTTTGATTTCATAAGAAAAAATTCACTTGTGATATTCTTTGTGACTGTACTCTTTTGTTTATGGAAGTAGGTTGCTAGAATCATGGTCCAATTAGTTCACAGAAACAAAGGAAGTAGCAAACAAAGCAGCTGGGGTCCCAAATGCAATTAATCAATTGTATTTCTCCTTTCTTGTAAAGCAAATGGCTCTATATGTTTGCCTCTCAAAGCACTTCTCAATCTAGATAGCAGAAGGTCCCATACTGTCACGGGAGAGCCACATCCCCTGTGTGGGACACATATCTACGGGCATTTGGTCTTCTTTCCACATCCTTCTGGAGAACTTACAGCACAGTAAGCCTGTAATTGTTACACAGCCATGTAATGTAACTGTGTTATTTTCTTATATTTCCTTTGCAAAATGTCTTTTAGCACACAACCTTTTAATGACTTAAAAAACCTCCATGTCTATATCTTAGCCAAAGTATTTTGTAGAAGTTCTGCACTAACATCAAAGCCTTTTTCTTTGTAGTTAAGCAATGATACAGTCACTGGAAACAAATTTCAAAGCACACTTTAAAGCACCTTTTCAAGAGCTCCCTTGAGATGCGTTTGAAAATGTTAGTGCTCTCAGATAAAAAAGTGCTAAAAGGACCAACACACTGCTGACGGACACCCGAATTTCTTTATATCAAATATTCACATAGTAATTCGAACTCGCACCTCAAGGAAAGGGAAATCCATCTATATAATGTCTCCAGATCCAAACAGACAGTGGTATTTGAAAAAGCAAAGAGCCTAAAATAACTGGGAGAAGGAAGAATTGTCAACATGGTAAAGTTAATTACTCCTTGAAACAAAAGATGCTCAAAGAAATTAGAACAAATCCTTTATCTAGTGTGTGTGTGTCCGGGGGAAGAAGCAGTTCTAGGGAAGAAGTAGATACCACAGCAGGAATCAACATGTGATCTCCAAATTAGATGGAGGTATTCAGTGAAGCCAATGTGATGAGATAATGTATGATTATTAAAGCCCATGATGACAGTCAAGGTACAAGCCAAGCTTAAACAGCTTAATACACCTGGGTCTGCTCACAGGCCCACTTTCACCTCAGAACTCTGAAAAAATGTCATATAATATCAGATCCAACAGAAAGGACTTTTAATGAAGATATTACTTAGGTAGAGCTACAAAATACGCTCAAATCATATCAGGGTTTGTGCCAACACCAGAGAATAAAGAGAGACCCAAAACTCTTTATCCTTTCACACCTCAGGCTCTATCTTAATCTTGGGATAAAATCTGAAGGAAAAATAATTAATGGCTTGAAGGTAAATGGACAATAGAATAAAATGTAACATGGCTTTGGTAAAGGTAGGTCATGTCAGACTAGCCTGATTATTTCCTTTGATAGGATACCTGATTTTCAAGACAAAAGAACTGCACAGAGATTAGATTTTATCTGAACTTCAGCAGAACATTTGATAAGGTGTCACAATGGAGATTACTAGGTAAACTGGAGAAAAGGAATATTAGAAAAGGACTATGAAGGTGCTGACTAAAGTAACTGTTGCAGAGGAAATCCCAGCTGAAAGGGGGACCTCTGAGCTGTAAGGAGATTATTCCACCAATAGTGCTCCTCTTGGATTAGTCTTGGCATTCATTCTGTTTACTATTTCACTTTGTGATTTCACCCCTAAAACAGGAATGAATGCAAGAAGTCTGGAAAAATAACCAGAAGCGTTGCTAGCGCAAAGGGGCTAGAACACCATGGGAGGCAAAAAATGGACTGAGTGGGAAACGTGGGGTGAAATGTAATATTACAGAGTACAGCATTCTGCAGTGAAAACGGGATTTGTCTTGTCCAATCTATCTAAAAATGTTTTAACTTCACAGCTGTCGAGCCTCCTTGTATAATCTCTAGACAGATGTGAACAAGTCAGCTGGTAATTTTACATTATCATGTCTAAAAGGGATGATTGGAGATTTTTTTGGAGATTCTTCCCTCTTTCTATTGTCATTCATAAAGGACATCCAGAAGACTTACTAGGGTGCCTTTCAAACTTTTAATTTTGATGAGAAAAATCTCCTCAAAGATTTACAAATTTTCATATTAACCAGAAATCAAACAGGAAGAAAAAATGTAATTTTTTGTAAGACCCAGGACTCCTTGTAGTGACTTCTCGTCTGAGTAAATACGTGGCTGTCCATATTCTGCAAGGGTCTTTCAAAACACAGATAGTGTGTCTTGCAAAAAAACACTGCCAGAGCAGTAATTGTGTGAATAGTTAAATACATCATACCATTAGACCTCCCTTTGCAAGGGAGAATGACAATTTAATCTTTAAAAATCACAGGAATTTTTTTTAAGAGTGGCTATAAACTTGCCATGAACTGATTTAGGCTGGAAACTCTTAACCATGAGAACAGTGAGGCTGTAGGAGCTTTCCTGAAGAGTTACTGAAGGCTAGAAACCTGAAGAATTTTAAAAGTGAGCTGAAGTGTTTTATGAAATACATGATATGGTGCAGGTCCTTGAACAGGCTGTACTTGCTGCGCAGGGAGGATGTTGCTAGCTTTATTTTCACCAAAGGGGGAAAAAAAAAAAGCCTAATGACATATTTAAATTGAAATTGCAAAGAAAATGTGTGGTTAAATGTCGAGTATGAATTGAGAAAAGAAATATGTGACTACAGTGTTCACAATAACATGGTTTGATTTAAGATAAATAAAAGCCTATTAAAAAGATATATGGCTGTAATTGCTAAAATACAATTTGCTGCATGAAGGACAACGCAATAAAGATAGCTTGTATCAATGATTTGATATTTTCTAGTATTACAGGTATCACAGTGACAAGTGATTTAAGACAAGAACCCAGGTCTGGTTTACATTAAGAACAAGATCTAGAAGGAGGATTGAAAAATATTTGTCCTTCAAGGATCTTCCTCTGCTGTGAAAAAGGCATGCAGAGGATGAATCTATAGATAAAGCACCATACTTGCAGCTAGGGTGGGCTGGCATTTAGGACTCGGCACCCTAAACTGAGTGACTGCTAAACTTTTACCAGTTGGCCAGGACTTTCTATCACCTGACGGCTGCACCATGTTCAACGCTTCACCTTTTGGAGAAAGTTTATTTGTAGGCAGTTTCAGGGAAACGGCTTAGCTGCTACCATGAATGCAAAGAACAAGAAAGAGTTGGTTTAATACCGGTCCTTGAAATTTATGTAACAGCCCGGGCTGTCTCCTGGTGTTAGTGCTCTGTTTTTACATTTCAGCCACAATCTAAAATACACACTTCTGAAATTTGCATTATGGATTTAGGCAGTAAAATTCTCCAAAGATTCCATCTTTCCTATGCATTTTCTATTCCCATGTAGTGCTGTTGTGCCAGCAGGATTACATAATTCATTATTCCTGCCTAGACACTCAATGCACCCTGTTCCAAGTCTCCTTAGCATGAAAAGGACCTTTCCTGCAATTCCTTCCCTCAGCAGAGAAGCAGCCACAGCTGAGAGCAACGAGCTTCTCAGTTCTCAGCTACCTTGGTAGTCCAGAAAGGAACTAAAGATCTCCCAAGAAGTGACTAATGCTGAATACAACCAGATTTTTTTTTTAAGGAAGAGACATGGGAAAGTGGGAAGAGGTAAATACAAGAGGGGAAGAAGCAAGGATCTACCGCAAAAGAATGATGGTTTAACCTGTCCTCATCCCAGCCATGTTAACTACCCAGCAGCGGTGTGGGAAAACCAAGGACAGGTGCATTCAACTCAGAACAATTCAGAATTGACAGAGTCCAGGCCCACATATACAGAAGTGATTTCATGGAGATCAATAGCTGACCTGCTGTCAGTTCCTGTCTTTCCCAACACATTCCTGCAGCACTTGGCACTCTGGACAATAGATAATGCAGTCCTAAACGGAATTTCAAGGGATGCATTAAGGAAGTTCAGATATGTTTTAGAGGGCCAGCAAAATAAATGCAAGATAGGAAATGTCACTTTCATTGTAAGGTCTATCGTAAAAATCAAGTCATGCATCCATTATGTGAAACACAGTTGAGACTGAAGTGCCAGAAATATGATGTTATGTTCCTTGCACTTTCTAACTGCACAGTTTAATTTCATCTTTTGTATCTATATGCCTTTTACACATGAAATCTATCCAAACTGCCTTTCTTACAACTTCCAGCATTACAACCCATCGAGGCATCTCTGAGTTCTACATTTATAAACGTTCATCAGTTTCCTGAGAGTTATCCCCAGTTCCTTGAAGCAGAGATTCTGCAGCATGTGCATCCACTAATTCTGGGTGCATCTTTGCTTGGTATATTTTTGTTTCTTCCAAGCATGTTTATAAACACAAAACCCATGGACTTGTACTATACCCCTCTCTCCTGCCCTTATGCATACTAAGCCCTCAGTGCCTGAAGGACGATAAAAGGTACAGCAAAAAACAAACGATCACTTGCAGAGAGATGTGCCTTGTGACAGCCTTATGCTTCTAAATGTCTGCAGTTCAGTCAAAGTTTGTGTCTCCTCAAGTCATTGCCAAAAGTGCCATAAAAATTAATGTGATCACTGCCTCTAGAGCACCACTGGCATTGCACTTAGTCTTCACTAGAGCACTAAGCTACAAATTTCAGCCAAATTATTTTCATTTCAGGATTAGAGCTGCCATAACTGCCTTGCATTTTGAATGAAATTAAGAATCTCAGAAATTCCCTCATTCTCAGAGTGGACAGACTCATTAAACTGAAATAAATCAGGCAGACAAGCAGCTCTCAAAGAATGCATTCTGCATAGCAAGTCCAAAATCTCTACACAGACTGGTCTCACAAGATTTTGGCTACATGCAGAAAAAGATATGAAGTAAAAAGTATTTTCTATATTGTTGCAGATAAAACTCAAAGCCGTGAGGCTGATTATAAATTTGATACTTAAACTCAGAGGTATTTTGCACTACATTTTAAAAAATGGTTTAAAATATCTCTGAAGCTAAAGTGCAGGGAATATGAAAATTAGAGTTGTCTATATAAATGAAATGTATAACTTTTTTGATACCATGTTTTGAAATAGCACAATAATGTAACTAAAGGTGTTTTAAGAAGCCAGCTTCAGATGAAGTTACAAGTCGCACACCAGAGAAATGTCAAAAAGAAACAGTGACTGTAAAAAAGACAAATCTGCTTCAACCAAGGGATATGATGATAATCCAGACCCAGCACTGTCATCTTCAAGATTTATATTTAATTTTTTTCTCCCAAGGGCTATGGCAGTGACTGAATATACTCCAAACGCAAGGTTTTCTTCCTCTGATAACGAATATAAGTATCAACATAAGAGATATCTTACATGGACAAGATAAAACCAAGGAAATGAGATCAGATATGGATTCAATAAAGCACAGAACAGTCATCTTTCAAAGTCTGGTATGGGACTATCATAAGCATGAAACCAGTGCTTAGAAGATGTAATTTTCTTTAATCCAACACTTGAGTTAATAGATTCAGAACTGGCAATGGAAAGGAAGAAGTGATCTTGATTTGAGATTATTCTTTTGGATTCCAGGAAACACTACTGCTTTGGACTTACCTATTACTCCTTAATATGGAAAAAATTCACAGATATTGTATCTGACCCACACATTCACAGTAGTAGATAAATGGGTAACAGATGCAAAGGCATTTTTAAGAACTTTTAGGAAGCTCGTCTCCCCTTTGGGAAATCTGAGTTTTGCTACAAAATATGAATAAAGGAACAACCATGGGAAAATGCTGTAACTTTTTTCCCCTAGGAAGTAGTTTTTATTGGCTACGGAAAACAAAGGAATTTGTTTTCTACTATCCAAAAATGTCCTCCCCCAGTAGAGAGAAATGTCAGATAAATTTCATGCTCCTCTTTAACACAGATAAATAACAACACGGAGGTTAAATGAGTGAGAATCCCTGATCCCCTTCCACCTCTCGTGCAGAGTCATTTTCTGCTGGGAAACAAAAAATTGTTCTCTCCTGGAACTGAATCAGATGGCAGACCCGTCAGTCAGTAGCCAGCATATGATTCAGCTCAGCTTTTCAAGAAGTTAAAAAGTCAAAGCCACCAAGAAAGGGTTTTTGAATGAGAGGGCTGCCTCCTAACTCTTCTGACATGCCTGCTGAGCAGTCCCGGGAATTATGCCTGCTGCAAGAGGAGCACCTCTGAGCTGAGGAAGCAAGGACTCTGGGTGACACCTGGCAAGCAGGCACACTCCCTCTATCGAGGGACAGCTTTCAGTCAACTACAAGGTAGGATAAACACAAATTCCTACTGCAGGATGATGAAAAGAAGTTAGACCGAAGATTAAAATACATAGTAATTAAACCTCTCCACTAACCTTAGTGTTTTTAAAGAAAAAAAATCCAATATAGTGCTTTCTAAAAAGAAAAATAGGTTCATTAGATAAAACAAGAAGCTTCATAAAATATGCTGTTTTTCTGCTTATATTTTATGATTACACTATCAAGCATTGAACAACTGAGAAATTAGCACTACTGCATGTTGGAAAAAGACATTCCATTCAAGCCTCAGGAAACGATACAAAAAGTTAAAATAGCACCAAGTATTCCACTCATGTTAAATTCTGTGCTTGAATCGCAGAGCGACTTAGCTGTGTCTTCAAGTACTTTTAATATTCCTTCATGCAGTGTACACAATCAGAAAACTATTTCTGCTGCAATTTGCTCACATTTCCAAGGGGATGCATTTTGAATGGGGGTGGAGGGGTGTGTGAGGGGCTCACTGTCCTGTTTGTTAAGTCAATTGAAAGAAATATTGCTTGTCTCCCGGCTTCATCATATGTTAGATTTTTAATAGCCTGGCCATTTAAGATATTACTAACAACGAGTATTTCCTGTGTGTTCACAAGAATTCTGGTTAAAATATTCCAGAACAGCCCTGTAACATTTACAATAGCAGCAGGCAAAGCTTCTTCAGCTTAACAAAAAAGTGGGGGTTAAACAAAAGTGATGAAAAATTAGATTGAAAACAAATACTTCATATTCTTTCACCTGTTTTGATGCCAGCTCTTATTGTTTAAATATGTTGGGAATATATCTAGATAAAAAAGCGTAAAAGTAGGGTTATAAAATGACCATTGATTTTAGATCTGCCAGAAATCCCTCTATGATACAGCATGCAGCCTTCCTAGAATTAAAGACTTAAGACTTTGTGGTTGGTTGCCATGAAAATTGAGAATTCTGCCTTTTAAAAGCAGCTTGGAGAAAGTATGCAATTTAGTAACCACGGCCTAAATTACTTTGTGGTATAAATCAAAGGAGAATATCCTTAATAATATAAGAACGAGTAAGAGAAAATGTACCAGACAATATTGCTTCTCCTAAACACAGCTGTTGGTGATTGAGCTTTATTTTCCTATAATAGTCAGCTACTAAGCAAAATTTTTGATGATTCAGCATGTCTTCCGCTGGTAGTCTACAGGATCTCCAAAGTGTATGAGTGCACATATCAGTTTAAACATAAAATTTTTATTTTTTGTTTCTATTCCACCAGGACCTGACTTACTTGCTATGCCCTATGACTTTTTGCTATTATCTCAACTTATCACAAGCTATTATCCAACAGTTTCACCCTCACAGTGAAAAAGTTACTCCTCACTACCTATATTCAAGTTGATGCCCATTGCCTCTTGTCCTGTCACTGGGCACCACTGAAAAGTCAATGACATTTCAGAAGGCAGCTGATAGATTTGCAGATCGTTTATACCATAAGGGAATTAGCAAGATAAAACCCATATAGCAATGAAACGATCCTTACAGCTCATGTAAATACTCTGCTCTGGGTTGCCTAAACAGGTAAGCAAATCTTGCACCAGGAACAACCTGAGCTTACACTGACTTAACTTCTGAACATGAAATAGAGGAACTAGAATTTGGCTAAAGCACACTAAGGCTATCTTTTAGCTCAGTATTTATCTTTCTATAATGCTTAATACTTACATGGAACATAGAAACCACCACAGATGATTGTTTCAGAAGAAAACAGTACCAAAAAACCAAACCCAAAGAACTCTACTCAGCAATTTATTGAAAGGAAAAAAGGAGAATAGTGATAATATTGGGAAAACATAGATTTTGAACTGAGCGTGCCTGTCTTTTGCGAAGGCAAACTTTAGGCCTGTACTAAGTGGCCCATTAGGACAGAATCTGTTTAAGCTTCAGGATACAATTAGGTAGCGATTTTCATAGAATCACAGAATCATAGAATGGTTTGTGTTGGAAGGGACTTCAAACATCATCAAGTTCCAACCCTCCTGCCATGGGTAGAGCCACATCTTACTCGACCAGGCTGCTCAAGGCCCCATCCAACCCTGCCTCTAACACCTCCAGGGAGGGGACATCCACCACCTCCCTGGACAACCTATTCCAATGCCTCACCACCCTCGTAATGAAGAATTTTTCCTAATATCCAAGCTAAATCTACCCCCTTACAATTTAAAACCATCTTCCCTTGTCCTATCACTACATGCCCTTCTAAAAAGTCCCTCCCCAGCTTTCTTGTAGGCCCCCTTCAGGTACTGGAAGGCCACTATAAAGTCTCCCTGGAGCCTTCTTTTCTCCTGGCTGAACAAGCCCAACTCTCTCAGCCTGTCTTCATAGGAGAGGTGTCCCAGCCCTCTGATCATCTTTGTGTCCCTCCTCTGGACCCGTTCATACGGTTCCATGTCCTTCTTATGCTGGGGACTTCAGAACTGGACACAGTACTCTGGGTGGAGTCTCACGAGTGTGGAGTAGAGGGGTAGAACCACCACCCTTAACCTGCTGGCCACACTCCTTTTGATGCATCCCAGGATACGGGGAGGGGGTAATGCTTCACAGGTGCCACTGCTCACAGCTCCCCACCTCAGCATCATACAATACACAGATCCTTTGAATAACAGACCTTGCCTTCCCCAATTATGGGTCAAATAAGTATAAGGAAAAACAACTGTACACGTTGTATTACTTCAACAACAGAATAGGTCATGGAGAGCAAAACTGCATGGTGTGATCAACTCTAAAGCAGACAGAACTAAAATGAGCATAACCTGACTCATCTGAATTTGAGATGATAGCTTGGTATTTATAAGGGAGTGCAGCAGGCAGTGGTTGCAGTCAATGTGCTTGGGACATTACCTTGAGTAGCGTTATCTGGTTATTTTTAGGGCAGCCACCCAGATGGGTGGTGTTAAGGAAGATCATAATCCTTGTTAGGTCACTCTGCAGATAGCAGGGCATCTGCAAATATAATATGCACTAATTGCCAGGGGCTCTTGCACTGGGGCAGTGACCAACAGCTTACTCTGTTCTCAAAATGAGCAGTATATAAGAATCATACCCTATTTTATGAAACAGAGGAAAATAATCCACTGGGTCAAGGTTGCCTAAGTATAATCTATGTAACTAAAATAAGACTATTAAATCCTTATCAGCCCATTAGCACTACTGTTACCCAAGTATCAGGTTCCTTTCAAAAAGCTGTGAAGGAAAAGACACCGGTACTTTGCAAAGTTAAGCTGTTTGGCTTCTCTTTTTTGGGGTAGAAAAAGTAAAAGTGTCCCCATTTTAAAAATCTAAGACATGAAAAATGTTCAGAGGAGACAATGTTTATTATCTAAAAATTATCTTTAATATTTTTTCCTAACAAAATCAAGACATAACTAATAAAATGAACTTTTATCAAGAAATAGAGAGGTGACAGCATGATAGGTGTACTCAGATACAGAAGGTGTTGCCATCTTCAAGTATTCAAAAACTGAGACCAGAATCCAAATAAAAAGAAATTAAGACCAAATTGAATATCTTTTGACATTTTCATCTTTTAGGATGCCCACCCTGTTCCTCCTCTTCTCTAAACATCTGCTTAAGATTGCTGTAAGTCAGTACACTGGGTTGCAGAGTCATTTGTTTGACAACGTACATCATCACATTCTGACCATTTCTTGGTAGGATCATCCACAGCCAATATCCAGTTTTGAATACAGACTTAAACATATCTGTGTTTCAGTGAATACACAGGAATACACAGATGTGGACCTTCCCCTGCTTCTGGGGTATGCAGAGCTGCTGTGCTATCCTTTCTGAACAATGGGAACTTGTTTCCAGCTTTCCACTCCACTGCCTTTTGCATTGGTCTTTCCTTTTCCTCCTGCACACCTTCCTGCTGCCACACGTTTCCTTCTGCTCCTCTCAGCTGTTGCCAATAGCCAACAATTTTCTTTCTGCCTACAATGTTTATTATATGACAAACATTTCCATAAGGTGACCTCATTCCATTTCCCTTGGAACAGTGCAGTCCATCTTTGTCAAGGACAGGAATGGAAAATGGTAACAATTTTGCAGTATAGTGAATGCCATGAGTTTAAAGACAGGAACTAAAACTTCATTAAAATACTGAAAAGTTGAGGGATTAAAAACAATTAATTTAACTTCAGGGAGCCTACTTTCATATTTGAATTATATTAAGACATAGATCTTAAAAACCATGCAGAATATATCAAACAGTAGGAAGAGCGTCTGTATTTGTTATTTACCAAACCAAATGCCAACTATATTCTAATCTTTTGCCTATACCTTTCAGAACTGTTTTGACACGTCACCTAGAGTTCACAGAATGATGTGAAATAGTACATAAGTTTTCTTTTGCATACGAATTTTATACAGGTCTGTACAGTTGCTTTTGTACAAGTGGAAACTCTCTATTGATATTACTATTCTCACTATAGCTTTAGAAAAGTGATTTAACGAAGAAACAGCTCCCCATAATATTTACAAAGTTTGCAACTTCTGTAGTCTCTAGCAGAGGATAATGTCACAGCTTGTCCTATTTCCCTGCTATAGCATGAGACACACACAAGAAAAGCCCAGCCTTGGCACTTGGTCATATCCAGCAGAGCCCATCAGTGTGATCCACCTGCAGATGCCTGCAACTAACCAACCTGTGGAGGGTTGCCACATCTTGGACTCCTGCACATCTGCACTGGAGAAGTGGCTATTGGACTTGTTCATGACTACGGAGTCATGGCTGTACAGGTGAAAAGAGAAGCTGGACTTGGCCAAGCACTGAACCCCTTCCCTCCAGCATGTATTTCTCTCCTGTCTTGTTTTCCAGTATTAAGCAGTTTAAAATTATTGGTAATCAAAGATCTGAATCCAGACCAGTTTGATTTCCAGCAGAACATCATGCTTTACCTCAAGATGCCCAAACTACTAAGTAATCCAAAAGATTTCAAATATCTGGAGTGCACTGATATAATCAAGCATTTAAAGTTATAAAAGATAAATTGCAACAGAGCTGATTTTCAGGCCTTCGTTTTACTTCTAACCATATAAGGGAACAAATGGCTGTTTCACATGCGAGATGCAGGTTTAAAAAAATAAATAAAGATCATACACTCAGTTAAAATATAGCAACTGTCTGTTGTTCTCATGGCCATAGCCAAAGACCTGAATTTAAAAAAATGGCCTACGAAACATGCTAAGTGATTTATGGACGTGTTCCTCCCCTGCTCACTCCTTCACTGTAATGCTCATAAAACATCTCTATAATGCTCTTTCACTTTTTTAAAATGGGAGAAAACTACCCCAGCAAATATGTGTGATGAATTTCAGCTAAAGTAGGTCCCAGAAGAACCTGACCATCCACACATGTGGTGTAAGGGAATGAGGAGAGCACAGGAGGGGGAGAAGAGGGCAGAACTAGGACAGAGAAGCTGACCTTTTGGTGGCAGCAGCCAACTAGATGGGTTCAGCTGTGAAACTTTGGCTTAGCCCATAAAGACTGTAATTAATTACTCTCATAATTTTGCATTTACCACAGGCTACTAAGCACATATTTGCACGCTGCTGTTCTGATGCAAGGTAATCCATTACATGGCGTGTTGCCGAGTTAAAGCACAGAAGAGGGATGACAGTTGGCACTGTGCTTTGGACTCTATCCAGGTGCTGGTGGCTTATCCTTCTGCCTCCAGATTACTTTGAATGAACAGACCACGGTAGCACATTACTCAGAAAATGCAAATCTCCAGGTACCTACTCCTGGAAACACACATAAACCATTCCAATGGCTGTGACACTTTGGGAAAAAAAAAAAAAAAGAAAAGCTTACTGAGTAAGAAAGCATCACATATCTTGCAGAAATGTAGGGATTACAATTTAGGAGGTATAAAAACATGTGCTTGATAAATACATTGCATAACCCAATTGAAATTATTCAAAGTCATTGCTTTAAAATAAGAGACAGATGACAAACCTGGAATAAAGTTTTTCTCCTCTTGGAATTTTAGATGTTGAGTTTTGAAAAAAATGTTCCATAATTTTTTAGGTTGAAGATTATCTTTGAAGTTACTAAATTAGGAAGCAGAATTATATTACAAAGAAAAAGAGCTGGAACACTTGTAAAATACAGAAAGTAACTTGCAAGTGCCACAAATGCTGAAGTTATTACTTCTTTTGGCTTCTGGTTTTTTACATATTAAAGAATATTTTTTTTTTAGTGAACCAAATTATATCACCACAATATAAGCTGAGAACCCCTTTTGCCATCCCGACATCTAAATCCAGCTGGTACTACTCAGTATACAGGCACTACTGGGAAATAAAAGGGTAAGAATCTGGTACTCGAATAGTCATGGGGTAAATTTTCTAAATACAGCCTCTTCTTTTTCACCACGTCCACATAAGGTTGTTCAAAAAGGCACACCAAGGAATTTTACTGTTATGGTGATTGAGCTTAAACCAAGGTTTTATATAGGTTATTACTTCTCCTTCTGCTTTCATCAAAATAGATTGTCTCTTGTCCATTACATGTAAACCTTTGACAATTAAAGACAATGGAAGGTAGCAGGAGTCTTCTCTTATTTATAACAGCGACATAAAAGTGCTCAACAAACAATTCCAAGAAGGTGCTATTTTCAATATGTTCTATGTAGCCAAATAGATTACAAGAGAAATGGTTTGTTTCCACTTTCTCCTTAAATAATACATGGACAATGCAGTAATTACATAAATAAATTTGTGATACCATATAGAAATACTACTGTGTGCAGGAAATGAAAAACTAAATGGAGATTTTAAAAAAGGCTATACTATGTTGCTGATGGTAAAAAATAACAATCCAAACAAAATTAGGATGACTAAAAGAAAAAAAGGTAGGTACGTTACAGTGACAAAGATGTGCAAAGGAAGGGGAAATAGAAGGGGCAAGCCGTTTTGCTCAGTTTTAGACAGACATATGCCTTATTCCTGTTTATAAAGTGTTTTGTAGAAATCATATGTCTCTGTATTTCATCACATTTTTAAAAAATCTAAGTTGAAATTCAAAATGCCATGAGAAAAAATTCCCAGTTTATGCACCAAGTGTTACAAATTAGAAGTTATTCAGGTATCAGTTGACCTGCCACAATTTGTGGACTTTAGTCCTCAGGCAAACAGAAAAACCACCCAACAACTGCATTCCAGCTTCAGAAAAATCTCTGCCTTCCTCCCAGGCTAAACTCAAAACACCTCTAATAATTTAAATATTTTCTCCATCCTCAGCGTTAATATGAATTTTATTCTTTTTTTCTTTGATAAACTGTTAAGTCAACAAAATAGGTCTAAAGAACTGAATATGATGATTTCTTGTAAGTCTACCACTGATAGGTAGCCATCTGCCAGTGGTATTTACATTCTCAACTAGGAAAAACCCCCTCACTTTCTCTACTACCATAGAAAGCAGATCCATATCTTAATACTTTGAGTTCAAGTAAGTAAGTAGCAGTGTTCCTCCCTTAAAATGTTTTAATAGACCTTTCAACTAACTTGGTGTCAGCTGCCTCTCATACCACGCCTGCTTAAAGTCCCTGCAGCCAAAGTAAACATGTTGTGTTTCATGAGCAAAGGCCAGTTTGGAAAGAGAAATTTACTAGTTGACCATATATAACTGAGTTGGAATAGCTAAATTAGTGATTGGAAAAAATTTCTTAAGTCTTCTGTCACCTTTTCCAGGTTGAAGGTTGCTCTCCTGTCTCTCTCTCATTATAAATACACATAAACGCACGTACGTACATATAAATTTTAATTTGCTCTTAGTAAGAGAAAATGAACACCATATGAAATAAAGACACTGAGCTGCAAACTTCCCAGCCTTTCACAATAATATTTAGAAGAAAAATAGTTTCAGGCAAAAGCATGTTGCAAAGTTTTCTCAACGAAAGGTTTTTTGAATGAAAAGTGCTTTTTAAAAAGAAATGCAGATTTTAAAACATAATTGAGATTTCTTTCCATTGTGGAGGACAGAGAAAATTTAGTTACTGAGGAATATAATGACAACAGTTCACTTAATCATCCCACTTTTATCCCCATTCACATAAAACCAATCACATCTTGCATATAACTGCTTCCGCTGCTCTTCCAAGGCACAACAGCTCGTTTCTAACATCGCATTAGTAGCCCTGTAAATCAACTGTGTGCATTTCCTCCAGGCCATTTTAGAAGCTTTCACTGATCCATGACAGGGTGAAAATGATGCGCTGATGCACTGGAAATTCATAGATTGAACTAAGTATTATGTCAAAGCAGCGCTAAACAGTTTGAACATTCTTTTTATTTTTATTTATTTTAAATACTTATTTTGGGCAAATTCAAACTCCACTGAGTTATGTCAGGCTAGTATAAAATACCTAGCTGTTGCAAGCATCAAAGCTGTAGTTCGTCTAAAGACGATAAGGCATATTTATAGTGTCTCTGTTCCTCCATATTTTCTAATGTATAACTATACCTATTTATTCAACTGCAACATCTAGAAAAAGCAAAAATCCCTCAGGACAGATTTGCTTGGATTATTACTTATTTTTTTTCTAATTCTCATCAAATTCACTTTTGAGTCCCCACATGTCTCTTACAATAGTGCTGGCTGAAGTAGGAAGAATAGATCCTACTTTTCTTAACCCATGTTTGAGGGCTTCTCCTGCCATAAATCCGCCCAAAACATTGCATCTATCAGTAGAGCATCAAACATATTTTTTGAAAGATAAATTAAACTGTCTTCTGTGACTCTTGACCTTCTTTATGGAGGGGGTAAAAAAGCACCCTCATACTAACCAAAAAGATAATTGTTCTCTGAATCATGTGAGCAGTTTGTGTGATTATCTGGGGCTGTTCACGTGCTGTAAGCAGAACTTGTTCAGCTGAATCAGTAGCTAAAAGCATGAGTCAACTTTTGAGCTAAAGAAGGTGGCTCTTATACTATTATCTGGACTGGCCTTTTTAGAGGACAAAGCCTAATGCTACCTAATGTCACTTACACAAATATTTAGCTGTTCATATTGTCTAGTGTGTAAAGCAGGGCTTTTGATGTACCTACCTTTCCAGAATACTAATACAAACTACACCTATTTAAAATGAAGAAAGACAGCAGCTCTAGAGTTCTCCTTGGGGTTGAGGCTGCAGGAATTTTTTTTGGGGGTTGTTTTGCATACTTGTTAATTTTTTTTTTTTTTAATTTTGAATCTATGAGAGTCATGCAGGTTATGGTAAAATCTGTTGACAGGAAGGAAGCATTTATATTCTATATAGAAAGGGACTTTTAATTCACAAGGACTTGTCCTCTTTTCAGTTGTAAAAACTGCAGTAGCTCTGATTTCTCAGGAAAAAAAAGTATTTCCTATATAAGTTTAACTACACAGATGTTCTCTACTAAAAGGAAAAATATCTGCTTTTCCAATGGGTGTGGAAGTATTTATCTTTCACTGTCTTTAAAATCACTCAATCACCAAGTGGAGTTCTAGGAACGCGGTGTAACAGACACCAAAGCTGTTCTGCCTGGATCCACTGCTTCACAGCACACTCCATAATCGGTTACTGGTATTTGTCATAAACCTCACCATGTGCCACATACCAACTACCGTATTTTGCCATTCAGAGCAAAGAAGTTCTTCTGTTCAAAATTATAAGCACACACAATAGGATTTCCAGCCTCCGCACTCATCCAGCTCCAAAGCTGCCTCTCCCTAAGCGTCCTGCAGAGAACTGCTGCGTGGAGGAGGCTCCTGCCAATTCCCAGTTCTGTACACTCTGGCATTTTGATGGAAATAGTTCGGTGTAAAAGAAAAAGTTCTTTTCCCTTTCCAGAAACATTCTTTTTCCACTCTCCTCATATTCTGTGAAGAACCAACTATTTATTTTTGCTGTAATTTGACAATTCATTTTTAGGTGACCAGAACAGGCAGTTCTACGCAATCTGTTGGCCACAGCAGAGATACCTGCCCAGTGAGGTGCAACCAGACTCCGCTTACGCCCTGGGCAGCGGTGGCCTGGAAGCAGCTGTGTGAGCACGGATGTCCCCTCACTAACACATGTATCGGTGCTCAGGTGCTGCACCACTTTAGGATGATCATGTAGCTTCCAGGCGAGACCTGCTTCACATCCAGACAGCTTCTGCAGAAGTGGAAGAGTCTGGTGCCAGATGTACAGACACATCCAGCATGCTCAGAGACTCAAATATCAGAACGCAGGATTTGCTTTGCATAGCTTGCCAGAGGCACGAAATATGCTGAGGAACACCCTCCTGTGAAGCTGCGGCTGCTAGAGAAGCAGCAACTGCCTGATAATTCAAATGGAAGTACAACAAAACTAATGGGGTCAAGTAGACCATCAGCAATGGAAGATGCGATGCAGCACTTGGGAAGAGTTAATAATGACAGTCAGAGGAAAAGTACAACCTGCTACCATGGTCTCAAAATGAATTTGGCCTTCCAAATTTACTTGTGTGCAATTGGCAAGTCACATAAAGGGTTTTATGTACAACTCTTCTGGCCAAAAAAAAAAGTGCCTGTTTTGGTGTCTCAGTAGAACTTGCCAGATGCAAGTTCAGTCATGCATCTGTCAATAGAAACACTGTGAGATTCTTCCTGTGGGTCATGTAGGCTTTGGGCCTGCCAGGCTTGACAGCATTCCTTTCTTGACTCATATTTGCTGCCACAGACTTATTTCTACCTTAGCCTTTCCTGTTTAAACTCATTTTCCAGCTTGAAAGATACACTTCAGGCTAATATAGCAGACTACCCTAATAGAAAACCTTTGACGAGGGCAGGGCTTTTGTCAATATGGACAAAGTCAGGATCCAACAGACTCTACTTGCAGACACAGGGTGCCAGTCTAGTCTTTTGCTCCGATGAACAGTGCCGTCTGTCATTCTGCTCCCCGTCATCTGCAAAGGACATGAGTTGTAGTGTGCAGAGCCTGAAATAATTTTGAACTACTCCGCTTTTGGGAACAAGCCTGTTCTGAAGCACGATGAATAAACTGAGCTCTATGCATCAAAGCATTAATTAACAATTCTCAGAAGATGATCACATGGTTTAAAACTCGTTTGGGAAAAAGAAAAAAGACGATACTTGAAAAAGCACAGATTTTCATGCATCTAAGGGCAAAGTCGCAACAACGGTTCAAGGAATAGCTACTCCTTTGATAAGGAAAAAATGCTTCTCTTTCTTTTGAATTTGCAGGTAAACATATTAAATAGAATTTACAAAGTTTTACTAGAGCTTACCTAGCACTGATAAACATCTCTTCGATGTCTATTAGCATCAAGTTGCAATTTTAAGTTAGAAAACAGTTGAATTCACTGATTAGAAATAAAGGGTTCCATACTTCCTACGGAATTTCATAGTTTTGTCTCGATTAATTTTTTACATTGGTTTTCCAAAATAAATAAATATTTTGTAATAAAAACATAAATTTTATATATGGCTTCTTCAAAGGGTAGATAATGGCAGGACAAGGGGGAATGGACTAAAGCTAAAGGAGGGAAGGGTTAGATTAGATATTAGGGGGAAGTTTTTTACAGAAAGAGTGGTGAGGTGCTGGAACAGGCTGCCCAGAGAAGTAGTGGATGCCCCGTCCCTGGAAGTGTTCAAGGCCAGGTTGGATGGGGCCCTGGGCAACCTTGTGTAGATCCAGACCTGGAGGTTGGTGGCCCTGCCTGTGGCAGGGGGGTTGGAGCTCTATGATCCATGGGGTCCCTTCCAACCCAGACCATTCTATGATTCTATGAAAATGGTGTTGGAGAGAAGTACTGAAAATTAGCTGATGCTAAATAACTTTTCATCTCCACATACACAAAAGATGCCTTTTATAAAAAAGCCTATTTGTAAAGTTGACCTGTGCAAGTCTATCATCTGATTCGCATACTTATATACTAGTACATGCAGATATGTACACACATATATTAATAGCAACATATGGGCTGTATCCAAAGCTGAATATATATTGTATCCAAACAAGCACGAAGAAGACAAGATAAAAATCTCATCAAAAGAAAAAGGAAAAAGGATAGGAAAAAGGAACCATTGAACAGTATTAGAGAGAGAGAGAAGTTTTCTCAAACTAATGAACTAAGAAAAATCAAGTTTCTTTGGAGATATAGGATAGACTGTGTGACATAGCCATCTATGACAGATGCTTAGATGCTCCCAAATACAAACAAGGCCACAGTTTTACAAAGCTCAGTTCTCCTTACATACTACAGTGGCCTGGTACAATAGGCTCATGTGCCATTAATGCAGAATTCGGTTAAAGTAAGGAAAAGAACACTCCACACAACAAAACACTCCTGCCAACCATGTGGAAGACATGGTAACAGATCAATCAAAAGCAAGCTCCACTATGTGGTGTGAGGCAGGAATTCTCCTCCTGAGAATCAGGAGCAGCATGTGAAGCAGCCAGAGCAACCCACAGCTAAGTAAAGGCTAGGATGTTATGTCCTTAAAGAAATGCTGTGGGCAGAAACAGAAACGACTGGGCAAGCTTCTTTGGCTTGTGTTATCACAGTCAGAATGAATTATTGTAATGACCCAATCTGGCTTTAGCCACTGAAAATATTTAAAATTATGTTTTGCTCAAGGGAGAATAAGCTGGAGACACCTGTCCAGACTCCAGAGAATTATTGGGAAACCTGGTAGTGATTTCTCAGACAGTAAGAAGGCTCTTCAGTCTCACCAAGTTGAAATAAAATTGAAGAAAACAAGTGACTGAATAACTGCAAGAAGAAAATCCAAACCGAGTAGCATATCATGAAAATATCCGTATTTGTTTCCTGCTGGGAGAAGCTCCTGTCAAGTTCACGGACATAAACAAAAGGAAAGTGGCCTGAATTCCAAAACTGACCTGACTGAGCAGACGGTGTTCTTGAGCTGTTACCATAGCAGAAACATTTAATCACAATCCTGAACCACTCTGCAACTTCTCAGAGCTACAAGCCAAAAAGCAGGGTTTTCTTTTTTGTATGCTTACCAGCAAAATGAGTGAGAAATTTAAAACTTAATTTTTATCCAGTACATCCAGGCTAGCACTCAAACTCAGGTGATCTTTGGTTCTGCTGAATGGGAAAGATGCTTTTTAATATGAGACAGACTGAAAATTCTGCTCACAGACAGTAAAGACAGAAATTATAGTAATAAAATTATAAAATCCAAAGCTTTCCCCTAGAGTAGATCGTGATTCCTTCTGAAGTTTCAGGACTGCTGCCACTTGCCTCAGGTTGCCTTTTTATAGGAACACATTTTTCATATCAATTCAATGGACAGACCAGCATCTTTAGTGGTCTAACACTGAAAATTCTTCCACCCATGCCACACTGAATGGCATAGACAACACACCGCAAAGAGTCTGAGGAAGCATCAAAGACACTGAGAAGCAAACAGCAAAGCTAGAGGTATAGAAGATGGAAAGAAATGCATAGAAAGAATCGTTAGAGACAAGGCTTATTTTCTAAAATGTATTGCTCACATGTTTTATATATGAGATGCGTAGTGTTCACGTTTCTAGTTAAAAGCCATTTTAACTTGCCATTTCTACCCACTTCCACCAGCCCAGAGAATCTCAGGAAAAGAAATCCTGCAGCTCTATAAGGAGGGAAAACACATTCTGATGTGCTGTTGGAAAGAGGATAGAGAATAACCTGAAAGCAAAACAGGCTTCCTTCATTGTCTCTTTATGGTTTGCCATTATGCCTTTGCAAAATTTCCAAAAGGCAGTTTTCAAGAACTGACAGATTGAGAAAAAAAAAATTAGCAGTAAAGGAAATAGAAAGGGGAATACTCTTAAAAAGTATTATTTTAGTATTAATTATGTTTTACCAAAAAAACCACACCACCTTACAAAGCAAGACAAATCAACAAAATACTTTGCTGCTGTAAAGTATATTCATATCAACGTAAGAAAGAGTATTTTACAGTGAGAACAACCATTCACTGAAGCAATCTCTCCAGGGCCACAGCAGTGTCACCAGCACTAGAGGTTTCCTAGATGCAACTGGACAGGGTGCTAGATAAACTCATCTAGGCTCATGTTCCAATGAAAGGTCGGACCAGATGATCTTTTGAGGTCCCTTCTAAGCGGGGTTGTTCTCAGGTTGTATGATTCTGTTGAATTCTATGATGCCCTGCCAGAGTCTTCTGCTGCTGCAATGTGTCGCCCTCTGCTCCCAAAACCAATAGGTGAAGAATCAGCATGGAATATAGATCTGACAGCATGTAAGTTTATAGACTTGTTAAATGTCATTTAAATTGCTTTGCTTAACAGAACACATCTGAAATAATGTCTTACACTTTGTGGCAAGACTGATGTTTGCTGTACATACAAGATGTTATGCAAGTATTTTCTGTCTCCCTGAAGCTTTCACGGTTTTCAGCAGAAACAGAACAGAGTAGTTGCCTCCAATCTGGTCTGATCCACAGAATGGGTATTAGTCAAACATCTTGGGGAAGAAGACACAGGCTTTAAGAATTTAGAAGTGACCATAAATGACTATAATAAATGTGGTCAGCTGTGTGATCTCATTCTCCTCTATCAATGAAGGTATTTACAACTGCATTTTTGGAAACTTTGACTGAAATGTGGAGAGCACCTCTCATGGTTTAGTGCTGGTGAGTCTTTCTGTCTACAGATACCATTCATCATCAATGGGCACAAAGGGCCAGCCAGGTGCAAAGAGAGATACAGGCATTACTGAGCATTCAGTACTGCAGTTCACTAAATAGCAGACACAGAGAGATCTTAAGGATGAATTTATAACTGTTAGTATCTGGAGACCAAGCATACTTCAGTCAGCTACCTGCATGCATCTGAAATCTTGAGTCCAGCCTCATCTGAGGACAACAATTAGCTGCTTCTATAAGAGTGGTATTCAGAGCAAGATACTGCCTCCATCACTTAGGACTGAGGCTATCTAGGGCATGGGCTTCAATGTCTCACTGCCTACATGGAGGTAATTTTGTGAAGACATCATGCATTGGCAAAAATTGGGTCAAAACGTGTGGTGCCTCCCAAGCCAGCAGGGGATGGCTTTTACTGATCTGAGATAGCAGGCTTTGCTAGAACCACACCTACCTAGTCCATTTCAGTGCTGTATTTTCTAACAGAAACCCTAACCTCCACTTTGTCTTCAGAATTAAAAACTTAAACGCTTAGATAAATGGATTGAAACCTTCCCAGTGAGGTTTTTTTATGAGCATGAGACTAAAATTCTGCCAGCATGCCCTCTTTTCTTACCTTCTCATAATCTGCCCTCAGAGCTACTCCTGTTCTGCTGAACTCTGGCCCCCTGGCACTCACTCTTTCATGAATGGAAGGGGAGGTAAGCCATACCCCTGATTTTCTCAATTTAACAGATCCTGTCTGACAACTCAGGTTTCTCAGGCAACCTTAGCACATGAGAATCCTGAGGTCTCCGAGAGAGGGTCTATACTTTAGCCTATCTATGAAACAAAACTTCCTGAAAGACAAGAGGATGGACCCAGCACACAGATACATGATCATCTGCACTTTTATCTACCGTTTTATATAGACATATATACATGGGTATTGTCATGCAAGATTCCTAGCATGAGGGCACTACAGAAAGCTGGCAGTCTGTATAGTCTTGAAAATCCTTAATACTGGCTAACAACAATATCCAAGAGGAAACAAAGTGTAGAGGGAAATTAACAAACAAACCAAAACACCAACCAACCAAAAAAAAAGCCCGTTTTCTTTGGTGATATTTTGTGGGTACCTAGTACTTACATTCTGATTACTTTGAGAATCAAAGCCAAAGAGCACTTGCCTACACATTCGCACAAAACTCTAACCTTCTCTCTATAACTTCCATGCTGTATTGACCAACAGTTTCCCAAAGCATCTTGCAATCATACACCCCTGAAAGTAACGCACCCCAGATGTACTGATATTCCTAACCATATTTATAATCCTCTATAGATTATTCTGGTATACATATATATATGAGGACAGAAGATTAATAGCCCTATCTGGCCCAAAACATAGAGAATACAGAAAGCATTGCTAAATCCTCTTATTGAAGGACAATAACTAAAATTCACAGCAAACATTGTGTACTAGACAATACAAATGCCAGACCTTGCGAAAACAGAATTAAAAAACACACTGTTCTTACCCACTTTGCTGTTGTTTTTATATTTCAAAAGTAAAAAACACTGTTGTCCAAAATGAGCCAGGAACATTGCAGTATTCATCTTTAAAAGGTTCCCCAGATGCAAACTTCAGAAACGACTGGGATGACTAAGAGAAGAAATCCCGTTGGGAAGAGATGGCAAGCCTGAAGCTGGTATACTTGTCAATTTAAACTTTTCCAAAGCACTAGTTTCTTATTCTTAGGAACTGTTTGGTAAGGGGTTCTCAGAGGAAGGCAAGTATCAGTAAGGAGACAGAACGCAGAGACAACAAGTGATCACACTTTACATTTTAGAATTATAAAGGAAACACGAAATATTTGTATTCTTGGCTTTTTATCTTTCATTTTAATTCACAGTAATTTAGTCTTAATAGACAGCACTTTTAACAACATTTTTTTGTAGATGAAAAAGCTTTTAATAATATTAAATTTTATTTCTTTGATGGTAATAATAGTAAGTAAAAACGATGAAAGTATTTTTTCACCCCCCCAAAAAAAAAACCCCATACCCTGAATTGTAAAAGCATAAGGGGAAAGAGCTTAACCATTAAAATAATTACCCGATGTTATAACACAGTTTGCATAATTTCTAATGGGTAGCATGAGATTTCCTCAAGATTAGGTTTTCAGATAATTAAAACATTGTCAACCATTCCAACTCTATTTTCTTATACCTCAGGCTTTTGCTTTTTCAGAAAGATTTGTATATCCATCTTGCAAAGCAGCTTCAAATCCTTCATTCTTTCCATAGGTTTGGAATTCATCACATTTTGGTGTGATGTGCAAAATGTCTATTCTGCCACTGCCATGAAATTCTGTACAATTATTACAAATTTCAGATTGAATTTGCACAATATTAAGAGTTTGGCAGCTCTGAAGACCCTATCTATACATTCAGTCCCTGAGATGTCTCTCACACCTGCTTAGCCACTTAATGGACCACTCTGTGAAAGCAGCAGACTGTTTCTTTTGGAAGAGACAGCAGCTGAACATAACCGCATCTGCTTTGTGCTCCCAGGACAGGAACAGAAACTTGAGATGCTTCTTACGTGCCTTCCAGTCATTTGGCACATGGTATAAATGCAGAACTAGAGGAAAGTGCTGCGCTGTAGGGATGCAAGAAGCTGGTAAAGTTTTGACGGGCCATAGTTCTGGCTGCAGAAACTCAGACCTAGGTTCTTAGACTCTGTTTATACCTACCCTTTAAAAATCAGAGGCCTGACCTATGTTTGCGTAAAACAGAGTAGACCGCACTGCCAAGCAAAATAATATTTTACTTCACAGGCCACCGGGCAGTCACCTTAATCTTAACTAGATGCCATCAGTCTTTGGTGATTTTGTTGAGACTTGTACAGCCTTATAACCCTTTTCTGAACATAAGTATAACTAAGGACAAAAAAATTGTTTTGTTTCGGTAGACATTTCAGATGTAGGCCATAAAATAACTCCAAACACCAAATGTAGTCTGGTTAACTATATTTTTTTGCAGTACTATGTAAGTAAATACTCAAAATCACTATGCACAGCTACTAGACATAGAAAAGCACATGCATCTACGCATCTGAGGTGTCATACTGGCCCTTCAGGTAATCTAGGAACGAAGGCCTCCAAGGACAGCATGCTAACCACTCAGGAGGAAGCTTCTCCCAGGGCTCTGAAATAACAGCCTGAGGCAGTTTTCCATCAGAGCAGCCAGGTGATAGTGTGGCCCACACCTCCTTCCAGAGAAGGACGGTTTAAAAATATTGAAATGTTAACTTGGTCTCTACTCTTGTAGTTTCAGAAATGAACTCTCAACTGAAATGGATATTCTGATCCTTTACCTCTATGATTGTTTATGACTCTTCATACTCAAGACCAAGAACCTGAGTTCCCTTGAGACCATTTGGCCCTACCTGGGAGGATTCATAGCTGATATCACTGTCACAGCTCCTAATCAAATTCTCTACAAATTACAGATTGCTTTCTTGCAGAATATGAATCTTTACAGCCAGGTGTTTCTCTGCTTCTAAAAGATGATCCAGTAGAAGTTTAAAAGGTCCAAAGCAGTATTAGAAAGAACATAAAAACCATGTCCATTACCCCCATTAAGTTTGTAAAACAGGTCTTCTTTTGTCAATGCAAAAGTTTGCTTCAAGATTTGGCATTTTTGATCCCCAGAAACTGTAAGAGGTATTAAAACTATCCTATACTATTACTAAATAGCTCTTAAGGTTGTTCAGAGATTATTTCACATATCAAAGAAATTCTCATGCTCCTGCCAGCTCTCAGCTTCCCAACAGTGCTGACCAGCCTAAATATATTTTCCCTTAAAGTACCTGCAAACTATTGGTGCTCAAACAAACAAAAAAACCTGTTATAAATGACATGAGTGTCTCAAGGACAGAGTACTGCATGAAGGCCTCAGAGGGAGAACGCTGCCAGAAACTTTGCATAGTTCACATAAACATCCTGCGGTCATCAGCACAGCCCAAGGTGGAACCCAACTCTGAAACCCAATACAATTTATGTACACAGGACATACCAGGAAAGATCTGGATTTAGACAGGTATAAAAAGGAACCAGAAGGAAAATATGCTAGTAATATTAATTTGACTTTTACTTACTAACATGTAGGTTAGCAAATACGTCCCAGCATAGGTCTATAGACACAGGAGGTCTATTTTCTGGAACAATAAGGTCTCTCTGAATGGCCTAATATACATTCTTGGTGACCTAGTATTTCAGTAGACAAAAGTGTTATGTTTAGGTCCTGAAAAAAGGAGGATGTTTAAAGATGCTTAGCTTTATATAAAAATATTTTAAGCTAGTAAACGAAAGGACTTTAATCCAAATCTCACTCCTGTAACTTCTACTAAATTTGTAGATAGATTTTCTGAATACAAGGATCCTTTTTGATTCTGCACCATCTGAGTCTAATACTGAAGTCTATTTCTCACTTATCCAAAAAACGTGAAGTAACTTTAAAAACTAGCTAGAATGTTGAACGAGATTACAAATATAGACAGAATTTTGCCTTCTTTCTAGTACAGAACTGGATAACTAGATACTGATTGGATAATCCATAAAGTGGTAATAAGGGAATGCTGAATCCACACTACCAGATTTAATAATAGAGGATGAGATGATACAAACGTGAATAAAATGTATGAAACGTAGATACCATAACAAGTAACAGCATTGATTTTAGCCCTAGCTTCCCAGACTCCACACTTTTTTGGGGGCTTAAAAATAATTTAGAGTAACATGGCAAGCTGTCACAAAACTTTCAGGGCTTACATATATCCTCTCTTATTTTCTGCATGTTAAAAAGCTCTTCTAATCATATTTTTAAAAAGTTTTTTTCCTCTAGAGACTAGTAGACTGCTCTCAAACTGGAATCTGTGGCTGGTGGTTGGCCAAATCTTTGCACCATTTGAATAGTCTGGAATACGTGCTAGGGAAGATAGCCACTTGTTTAAGTTACATTTCTGTCCGAGGTGAATCTGTAAAGAGCTCGAAGATACCTGAAGTAGATGTTCACAACTCCCTTGTATGTCAGTGCTAAAGCTGTAATGATTAGATATATTCCCCATTTAAAAAAAAAGATACCATCTAAAAATTCTAATTCTAATTGGAGACATAGAACTGGTGCAATTTGGACAACAGACTTCCTTTGCCAAAGGTTTTCTGAAGTTGATTTTCATGCACTGTAAAGACTTACTAAATCCATTCAGTAGTGAGAATGAAATGGAAGTATAGCAGTTTCATATGCCAACTATAGTGGCTTTCAAACCTCGGTCACAAGAGTATAATATATATATAGCAAAATGAGTACACCCATGAGGATGCCTGAGATGCAAACACACAGTACAAAATCTCAAACTAGCTGTAGACAGAGATTACTCATTCCCACAACGGCTTGGAGCGCAGTGCAAGCCAACCACAAGGCATCTACCCTGCCTTTCCCTCTGGTTTTGTAGCAGCCCAACACAGGTTGCAGCCAAACAGTTGAGTAAAACGGCTTCAACTTTTCAGCTTGAGATCCAAAAGCCTGCATACAGCCAGAAAGCCTGGGTTCAGGCCCAGGTTAAGGCACTTGCATTTAACGTGGTTTAATTTCCAGCTCAGCTGTACACAAACACCATTTATTTCTCTGGAATTTGTGTATTACATAGGCTTACACTCACCTAGCATGGTCAACTGCTCAGAGGTCTTCCCCATTTCATCAACATTTGATTAGAAAAGAGATGAGCTGAGCACCAGGAGCTGCAGTGTCCTCCCTCCTTTTCTCTTGTTTTACCAAAGAAACCCACAGGTTCTACAAGAATTCCTCACAAAACATGTTGCATGAGATAACTATAAAATTCAGACTCCACATCACAAGTCTGAATTCTCACAGATAAATGACTCCTTGCCACCACCATATCCCATTTCCTATCCTATACGACTCTCTCACCACCATTTCAAGGCCCTAACACTTTACCCTGGTTATTGCAGATCGGTGGAAGACTTCTTCCGCTCCAGACCTGTAGCAATACCAACACATCAAAAATCCTTCCTTGAAATCTGTTGTCAGTCTTCTGATGTACCATGTATTATTGGCAGCAGCTCCTGGCAGCAGAGCATCTTCCCCCTTGCTTGTGGACCATGAGCTGTTTATCAAAGGGAGTCCCAAAAACTATCTTTATCTACATCCCTAGCTAAGCTACTGCCAGAGAAACCATTCAAAAGACTGGCTATTGGTTACAGATCACACAGAAGACAACAGCTCATTAATCAATCAGACGGGGACATGACATTTTTGGCTGCAGAATCCCTGTCTCTCCCGACTTCTCTGATCTTTAGTAAATCTGTTAAGGCTTAAACACATTCACATTATGGTACTTTAATCACATAAAATCCAAGCACCTTTCCATTGCTATATTCTTAAACTGTGACAATTGCAAAGCCAAATATATAGTCAATTTAATGTGAACGTCTGGGAAGGTTTAAAGGCCTCAGTGGAATCTGAACACCTAAATTCAGGAGTAACACACTTAATTTCTGCTTGTGAAGTTACCCACTTCTGTATGCAGCGGACATACATCGGGCTCTTTTCCATTAACTCTGTGGAGATCCCTGCTTACAGCTCACCATCAATGGGTGCACAAGTCATCTAACATCACCTCCAGCAGAGTTAACTTTCAGTTTTATTTTTCCACCATTTAGCACAGCAACAGCAGGCTCAGAAAGCATCAGCACTGGAAACAAGCTGGCAGTTTGGTCAAGTTGTCTGTCATAAGTTTAGGAGTTCCTATCATTCCCCTGCAATCTAGATAATTTTTTGCGTCAATAACTTGGTAAGTATTTACTTGCTCCACATATGAACCCCTTTCAAAGATTTGAGGATGGAAAGATAGCCCTATAACTGTGACAGCCTACTGGTTAAAGTATTTTAGAAAACCTCATCCTTCACATTCATGTGATTTTTCTCCTATGAAATGCAGGAGACATTGAAGGTTGCGTACTTAATTCCGGTAATATGGTGTCACCTATAAAACATTGCATTTTCTGTAATAATAAAAGCAGCCACTTCATTAGCACTCTATTACAAGCAGGTAATTATGAGTCCACTTCATGACAATATAATGCTTGTAAAAATCCAATGTGAAAATAAAACCAATTAATAATCACCAAGAACAATAAGGCTCCATAGACTGGAGCTTTTTTTTGCGTAAGAGAAAGAGCACAGAAAGTTTATATTCACAAACCAACAGAACATTCCTAAGTTTCAACTTAAATGAAAAAGTAACAGCAATATTTAAAGTGCCAGACTTAAAAAAACCCAAACAAATCCCTTATTTTTAAAGTGAACTCAGACAAATTCTATTTGTTCTGGCTGTAAAAGTCTGGAGTTTCCCCCCCTCCTCACCACCACCTTTGGCACCTGCTTTTAAACATGGATGTTTAAAAACAACCAATTGTCCAAACCACAGCAGGTAGTAAGGTCAATGAATGAGACTATTCAGCAGGCTAACTACCTGCTCCAGTGAGTAGGCTTGAAAAAGCAGCTGAGTTTTACCCTATTTTCACTTTTGGGAAAGTAGGAGTGGTTCCCACTCTTTTACCACCACCTCTACATTATTCACTGTGGTCCAGGGGGGTCTGCATGAAACCTTGAGTACAGTAGGCACAAAGATACTAAATTAGATTAAATACTCCAATAGAAGTCAGAGAAAAACAGGGCATGAACCAAAGAAAATAAAAATACAGCACCACCCCTCCACCTCCAGAAAATGTAACTATTTAGCATTTATGTGAAGACTCTTTCTGCTGTTACAAAATCAGGTTTTTAATCCAGAACATCAAGAACTTGCTAAAAAAAAAAAAAAAAAGGAACACTTGCAGTAATCTTTAAAGACAAGCTATATATTTCAAGTGTTTAAGAACCATTTAACACATCCCATGAAATGACCTGGACCTATGGAAAACAAGCATTCCTCCTTCAATCACTCCCAGGAAAGCTTGATTGCACTTTAGTCCAAATCAAATTCTTACCAATTCATCTTACAGAAAAGACTCATAAACCCTTCTATTGACACAACTAAGAGTGCGGTCACAACATCAGGCAGAAAGGCTAAAAATGAGCATCTCCTGGAAACCTCCTGCCCCAGCTATGTTTAAGCAGTTCCAGAGTTTTGTGGAACCCTCTCCTCCAAATCCAAAGTCAAATTTTCATACATAGCTTTATAATGATCCATCCCTTTGAAAACCTTTTTTGTGCACAAAGTTAACTGGCTATTTCTATCCTTTCTCTCCGTCAGAAATACGCAAGCCTTGCCATCACCTGCATGTTTACATTTTTAAACAAATCCAGTGAAAATCCAAGCTCTAAATACACATGCATTTGTACTAATCAGACATGCATTTCTGGTAGACAGGATGAATATCAACATATAGAAAGAGCTTTGTGTTTTCAGTATCTTGAAAACCGATCAGTTTTCATCTAAAGCTGCACAACGTACAGGAGTTTCAAATTAATACTTTCATTTGATCAATATTTGTTGGTTTTACTTTCAGAGGCAGGGGGAAGAAGGAATAAAAATGAGGAAGGAGTAAGGTCAGGTCAGCAGCCCACCCCAAGTACTGGAAAACATCTTTCTTAACACCAACACTTCTGTCTGGTATGTTTTAGTGTAGCATCATAAATTCTATAAGATAGGTGAGGATTACCTTATCTTTATACAACCATAATGAAATGGGGAAATGGGGCCACAAATAATGTAGTGTTGATAAAAATAGCATTAGCCAATAATACTACCTGACTCTGAGGAAGGTACAATCAGAAATTCACATTGGTCTCAAAACTTTCTCTATGACCTGCCTGGAACACATCTTTTCCTAAGGTTTCAGCACGGTTATTCAGTGCATCCCCAAATTAACTCAGACAGAATACAACTATAAATATTTAACTGGGTGTCATCTATTTAAATACACAGCTATATTAAATAGAGTTCTTGTGATCAACAGTTACCTGAGCTGAACAGAACAAATTGGCCAGCAGTCATTTTCACAGTTCCAGAATAAATACAGACCATCTTTCCATTACTACTTGAAAGCAGGGCATTTATTCAACCACAATTACATGTGTTAGAAGTACAAAGGCATTAAATCTATAAAAAGACTAATACAGGACTGTGGGGATAACACAGTTTCTTCTGCTTTGTCTGAAGACAAAATTGTTTATTGTATCTCAAAGTATGAATATGGCTTAGACTGCACAGCCCTGCAGATTACTGCAACAAAGATATAGTAATTTCAAGCGATGACATGCATTCTGAAGGTCAAAAGACATCTTATTTATGCAAGATGCAATTAGCAAGGTAAGCATCTTCTTCTACCAAGGTTTACTAGTCCCATGCTGTCCAAGTGGCTAGCGTTGGAACAGAAAATGCTCTCCATGTAAACACAAAGCAAAAATTATTAAAAAACAAAAAAAGGAAACAACATCAAATCACTAAATTTAAAAAAAACCCAGACTGCCCACTGCTTCTGAATTCTTAGATATTCCTGCTTCCCATTTCTTTGGGTGCACTTGGCTGTGAGCAGCAAGAAGCTGAGAAGTATCTGTGTAAGCTTTCTCCATTATGAAACATAGAGGAGAACCCTTTGTTCCTCCGCACTCAAATTGAGGGCTTGCTTATCTGCTATCACAGGAGTGCAAACTCTTTTCAGCATTGTCCATTGGAAAAGGAGAGAGGATGGTTTTAAAACACAGAGTTTAGATGATTTAGGAGTTTCCAGAGTGTCACAGAGTATGCCACAAACTAGAAAACTCAATTACTCCTTTAATTTCATGGCAAGCTTTCAAATTTCTCTTTGAAATTCTTAAGCAACTTTTTGACAACTTATAATTGAAAACTGAAGAATTTCTTCACCAGAGATGGTGCTATAGGCCATCAGAGTCCATTATGAAATGACAGCTACCACAGGTTTTGGGCATAAGCACTATAGCAGAGGAAAACTTTTCATAGACTAGGGAAGAGTCTTCAAAGTTTACTTTAGGCATGTAACAGAACAGAACTGACAGCATCAGAAAGCACTTCTATAGATACGGAGCTGTAAGAAGCAAAAGAATTGTGTCCTCTTAACAGGACTTTATGTAATGAGTAAAAATTTACTCCATTTTTTTCAGACTACTTTTTAAACTACAGAAAAAAACCTCCCGACACATTCTTGCCTCTTTCTTCGAAACTGAGATTACCTACCCAAACAGAAGGGTACCATGCCCCAGGGAACCTGCCCAAGTTCCTTGGGTACCATGTTTTAACGTAAAAAGTAATTATAAACTACAAACATTTCAGGATTAAGACTAAAAAACAATCATTAAAAATAAGGAAAAAGTCTGAGTTAAAGCTGTGAGCTTTTACTTTCGAAGAACTCACCGCTCTTTGCACAACTAAGCAGGTGAACAGAACAAACTGGTCAGCACGTGCACTCAGATGGTGCAATATCAAGATCGCACACTCACAGTCAAAACCATAAATCTAAACATGCTCACACAGAAAACCCTCAGTACCAGGAATGTATTTAGCCAGTTTGGGGCTGGTTTTTTTGTTGTTGATGGGGTTT
>VZTU01007894.1:65459-89142 GCA_013400835.1 Zapornia atra
CTTAAAATAATTACAGAGAAATCCAAAAGAAGCGCTTACAATTATCAACCTTACTTACAAGTTCATGATTTTTTCCAATGCTACCTTTCTCAGTTCTATGAACAGAGGAGCTGTAAAGTTTTAGAAAATGCTAACTATGAGCAATCTAATTTCATCAACAATAAGAAATCCAAGGAAAGGAGGGAAAAAAACCCAACAAAAAAACCTACTTAACAGGATATAGGATGAGTGCCCAAAATAGTTTCCCCCACCCCTAAAAACACACATACACACACAGATAATTACTGCTTCCCGATTTGGGGGGAGGAGCTTAAGCTCAGCAGTCACCCAACTAGGGGGAAAATTGTATAAATACTCAAGGGTGACACTTGAAATCATCAGCTTCTGCTCACTCACCAGTGGCAGAACAACTCCTCAGTAGAGGAGGATTCACTGCTCTACTACACTGTACTGGACCTCCACAACGTTCTGGTATGTTACCATTTCATTCTCTTTGGTTTTAAAGGTAAATTCTACAGGATGCCTGTTTTCTGGTTGGGGAGGGAAGAGAGGGTTATATTCAAGGGCCAGTTAGAGCATCCTTAATGCTACTGAGGCTATTTGAAAGGCTAGAGGTAAGAGTCTGGTTTCAAGCATGGCAACTTGAGATTTTTGCCACTGGTGCTGAAGGAGCCAGGACTACATGCTTCATTTGCTATAGCATCAGACAGAGGCAGCAAGGCCGTGGTAGAGTCTCTATGTATTTCCACTGAAAACTTTTCTTTATTTCAATAGTTTTCATAGATGCAACACCTGAACTTAACTTTAGGCAAAACTAGGAAAATAATCACTGTGTTCTAAAGACAGTGGTTTTAAATAGGCTGCCATCCATTTAAAATGACTCTTAGGAAAAGAGTGAGACTAGTGCCTCTATGCTATCTATACAAGAGCTCAATCATTCAAATTGATAGCAATAATGATTCCCTTTTCCTTAGAGGATTTTTCACAACTACTGGAAGCAGCAAGAAGTGAGCACAAAATAATGTTGCTTTTAATACCAATACTTTGAGAAAACTCATTTACTCATGCACAAGAAACAAAACTGAACAGCTTTTCCTTTGACAAACCTTTTCTCCCCTTTCTAAAACAGAGTGGATTTGGAAACATGCATTTACAAATACCCTTACTGCTGCTGTTTTGTCTGAACATTGTCCACGGTAGTGATGGATATTTTTCTGAACAATACCAGAAACAATCCAGCATCAAGGGGCCACATTTTCTACCATTCAATGTAAAGAGTCAAGGTAAGTTTGCTATTTCTTGGTAATAAACTAACACAATTACTCCTTGGGGTTCAATACATGAACACAAGCTCTTTGTTTATACTACTGGCATTAAACTTTCACTGGCAGTTTAAGACTATTAAGATGTCATCACTGCAGAAAGAAGACTGAACAAAGATGCACACTTGTCACAGTTTTTTAATTTTTTAATGTTTATTGTAAAAAAAAAAAAAAAAGGCATATAGACTTGAAGCAAAACCATAGCTACAGATCTGAGCTTCAGCAGTGGGAATAATTATGTACACAATCATGTTGTATTATGTACTACATGGTAATTATCCTCAAATTTTTTGATTCAACACAAGGGTTTCTAACAATAGACCTGTCATCTACAGTATTCAGAGAGAACTTTCACATGTTACAACTCAAAACAGGCCTTAGGTGTGAATTTAAATATTATAATAAAAAAATGCATCAAAGATATAAGTTTTCATTTCATAAATCAGTCTTATTGTATAGGCAGACTGTACAGGCAATGTATAATTGCAATGCTATACACTGTGACATCTTATTTCTGGGTATCCTCTCTGTCCTTGTAAGTGAAATAGGTGGCTACACTTAGTGTTTGAAACTATGAGTTCTGTTTTATATTTCTATGCTTTTAAAAAAGCCAAAAATGTTTTAAAAACTTGAAATCAAAACCTGACTTCCTAGGATTTGTTTTTTATTTAATGAATTATCCCCCAAGTCAGTAGTCTCTATCCAAAATTATCATCACTAAAATGAAGAGAACTGCACCTTCCTTGTAAATATCCCTTACCCCCACCTCAGAACAAGACTGTTTTCTTTCAGACATAAACAGGCAAATTCAGAACAGCTTTCTCTTTTGCTGCAACCCATGTATTTTTAGTCACAATCAATTTTTTGGGGTAGAAATGAGGAAGCCAAATGAAGGACTCAGAAAACAGAATTTGCAAATGAGCTTCTCTTCACCAGTAAAGGAAATTTTAAGGCAAGCAGTCAGTGCTTGCCTTAATGGGAGGTCTAATGTAATGATTCCAAGAGAAAATTAGAAAACAGGGGAGAGCAAAAGCAGATCTGGAGAGAATAGTTGCTGTGCAAGCCACAGCATCCACATTACCTTCATTTAGGAGGTTTTGTTTCATAATAGCTCTAGTCTGATCCTGTGCACTGGGTGTTCATAAGCAGCTCGCACTGAGTACAAAGTTGCAATCCTGGTTTTACCCCAACCAGCTCCAGCCCATGTGCTCCAAGAACACTCTGCTGTAAAAGCCAGCTGAAAGCAGCACAACTGGGAAACTCATCCCTCAAAATGTTATGTTCTTTCAGGCTCTACAAAATACTGTCAGAGTTTCATCCCTTACCTTCAGCACAAGGCCATTCTGGAACCCTACCAGCACTCTCAGATTGAATTTAGGTACATATACAGCAACAGCTACTCTGAGGACTTCCTGCCTGTAATTCCCACTGGGTTACAGTTGCATTTCCTTCCCCTCACCTTATTAATTTTTCCATAGTGTTTTTCCATTAGTTTATTCATAAAAAATAATATAAATATGTAAATTGTTAAGTACAATATTTACTTGGTTATCTTGTACCATATATCACCTAGTTCTCTTCTCCTTATACTGTTTTGTTTGGGTTTTTTCCTCTTCCTTTTTGTTCATTTCCTGGGAAACCAACAGTAAATTAAAAGCAAGAAAGGAGCAGAGCAGACAGGAAGTTGGGTGCAGGGAAGAAATGCCTTGTCCTGAATTAATTTTTCACTTTATCCACTAACACAGAATCTAATGTACACAAAACTTAATATTTAGGATGGGAACGATTACACCAACATGTCAGAAGTATAAAACGCTGTATATGTAGGCAAGGTAACAAAGACTATGCAGTAGACCTCAAAAGCAGGAGCAGCATACAGTTTTACAGATGTGGCAGCCCAGTTATCCAGAAATGCTTGACAAATCTTCATTTGGGAAAAAAGCATCAAAACAGAGGACTGGAAAAACACTTCTGTTCTTCAGTCTGAAAAACAAGATCCTGTAGAGGGGTTTTAGAAGAGCTTAAGGAGTGCAAGCTGTTAAGAGATCATAGTTTCTAGTCCAAGAAAGTGATGGAAGAATAAAACAGGATACTACAGAACCTCTTCGAACTGTTGTCTAGTGAGTTCTTCTGTACCCGAGTAGCATGTGGCAAGCTTTTCACATAGCCTGCTTTTCCTATTTGGTCACCCAGGATTGGCCTGTAGATTTAGTTACCAATAATCTTTTTTTTTTTTTCTAATTGTGTACCACTTTGTCAGCAAGTGGACTGAGACTAAAATTTCAGTCTAGGCCCAAACTGGTGACTCAGGACAACATATAATAGATTATATAATTTCTGTTAGCAATTAAACCCTTTTAAAGCTTCCTTTAACTTGCTGAAATTGTTTTAACAGTTTTAGAAATCTTGTTCTTGACAGCTCTCCAGTCAGGATATACACTGCTTTTCTGTATGCATTTAGTGTTACCATTTTTCAAACATACCAGGACATAATCTGTAAACCAGTGGATCTTTAGCTTGAAATCTTCTCAGAAGTCTTGGTTGAGAATAATCATTGAGTTAAACCTGACTGCTCAGCAGTGCTTAAATAAGCCATTATTGCAGGTTATGCTAAAATCTTCACACTTAATATATAGACAGGGTTTGACTGCACTTAGAGAACATAAATCAACTTTGCAACAAGATGTGTATCGAGCTATAGGAGAGTATCCAACCACTACTTCAGTTTTCCTGATAACACTCTTACTTCAGCAATGTTTTCTTCTGTCCTTTCCTCCTTCTGCTGCAGGGCATGTGTCAATTCTGAGAGGCTTAAGACTTTTCCAAATTATTTTATTATATGACTTAATTCTTAACTTTCCATATCTTACATCACCTATATAACAAGAAAACCAACTTGCAGTTATACCCTATTGAATGCAGGAGTTCAGTGGTAACAGATACAGCATCAGTAAAATATCAAAGACTGCACCTGACCGTACTTGCAGATTCCACAGTCTCCTGTGCAGCTGAGAAGGATGCATGTTTGCATTCTCAGTCTGTCAATAAATCACAGACCCTGCTTTCTTCCTGTGCACAGGATTTTAACAACTATGTTCCTTGATAGCAGGAGTGAGATAGGAAGGTGTGCAAAATAAGGTGATATGCTGATTTTATGCACCAGCAAAATAGAAAATGCTCTCTAAGCTTGGTAGATAGTAACAACTTCTCTGGCAATGTAGGAAGAAGGCATTCTTGCAGATCCAATATCAAACCAAAATCAAAATGTACTTCATATGCACGTCTCTTTTTAAAAAAATGCTGTGTACAAAAATAGTTTTCTTCCTCCACTTCTGTTTTGGCTCATCAAGATTGGAAACAGCAATGTATTATCTAAGAGACAGCAGAACAGTCATTGCATAAACTGTTATTCTCCTCCCCCCCTCTTTGTAAGAGACTGGAATGAAAACTTCAAACTTCAGGTGAACCCACTGTTTATCTTATCAATCTTTTTAAAATAGGCAAACAGAATATGTTGGCATTATAAAAAAAAAAAAAGAGAATCCATGGTCTTCCTATATACTTCAGTTTTGACTTTTAAAACAGCCTCTTAACAGTCAGAGGGAGGGCATTTTGCTCTACAATGCTGCCAGTTCGTGCAAACTCCTGAAGCAGTCTCCCAATATCTTGTCTGCAATGTCCTATAAATCAGCATCCTAATTCCAACAGGAAGATGCACGCTCCCCCAAAGTGCACAGAAAACTAAGCAGTGAGCTTGTTTATTCCTCTACTTGTGACATTTGGTTAAGTGGCTCCACCTGCTGTTTTAATAACTAAGAAAAGGCAGCATTATTTAAAAAAAAAAACCCAAACCAACTACCACAATAAAATGAAACAATGCTGGAACTCTGACTGCAGCAAAATGAATTATCAGTTTTGACCCTGCCACTGTGAAATTTTTATGACAAGCAAAAAATCTTTAAGACAGTATTTGAAAAGATAACATTCATGTAATTAAAAACCTAAACCAAACCACAGCCAGAGCCATGGACCACTTCTGGAAGTGTGAGGGGGAAAGAACAAAAATCTCATTACTTAAATGTAGCACCAAGTAGTTTCAGAAAAGCAACTACACCTGCATGGGAAGCTTCCTCTGTTTTTGTTCATCATCAAGATGCAAGTCTGATAGTTACTGGGTTTTTTTTTCCTTCCTTAATAATTTGCATCTACTTGCACAGCATCTTTTAAGCTCTCCAATGACCCTAAATGCATTGAAGCAAAAAAAAAAAAAANCTAGAGGCCTTGTAGCTTACAACACAAGCATCTGTAGTTGTCAATTATTCATTTAAGAGCTTTGAGACACTTTTGTTCTGAATGTCAGGTTCTCGGTGATGAAACACAGTATTAGTAATTCAACTTCTAGGAGGTTCAGATCAAGTTAAGCCTTCATACATTTCATCATCATGATGCAAGCCTGGCTGACGTGATTTCCTCTCCCTCACAGGTGTGCAGATAAGGGGTGAACAAGGACCCCCTGGTCCCCCAGGGCCTATTGGACCAAGAGGACAACCAGGTCCTGCAGGAAAGCCAGGGTTTGGAAGTCCTGGTCCCCAGGGCCCCCCTGGTCCCCCAGGACCACCTGGATTCTCTGCGGTTGGAAAGCCAGGCATGCCAGGTCTACCAGGAAAGCCAGGAGACAGAGGACTAAATGGTGAGAAAGGAGAAGCTGGGCCTGTTGGTCTTCCAGGTGCAAGAGGGCCACAAGGACCCCCCGGCATTCCCGGCCCCGCAGGACTGTCTGTCCCTGGCAAGCCAGGACCACAAGGCCCTCCAGGAGCTCAAGGACCAAGGGGCCTTCCTGGTGAGAAGGGAGAGCCAGGTATCCCTGGGATAAATGGACAAAAGGGAGAAAATGGATTTGGTGTTCCAGGCCGCCCAGGTAACAGGGGTCTTCCGGGTCCACAGGGGCCCCGGGGTCTCCCCGGTCCTGCTGGGGTGGGGAAGCCTGGTGAAAATGGTCTTCCAGGTCAGCCAGGTCAGAAAGGTGACAGAGGTTTACCAGGTGCACCTGGAATGGCTGGTGTCCCAGGTCCCCAGGGTCCCCCAGGAGAACCTGGAGAAGCCGGTGTCGGCAGGCCTGGGCCAATGGGACCGCCAGGAGCAGCAGGCCTCCCCGGAGCCAAGGGACACCCTGGACCTGCAGGCTTGCCTGGACCCCCAGGTCTTCCAGGATTCGGAAAGCCAGGATTGCCGGGGATGAAGGGACACAGAGGGCCTGAAGGTCCTTCTGGCCTTCCAGGACCTAAAGGAGACCAAGGCCCAGCTGGTGTGCCAGGAGAATCAGGGCCTGCTGGGCCACCAGGGAACATGGGCCCTCAAGGACTCAAAGGCTTGCCTGGTGAGAATGGCCTACCTGGACCGAAAGGCGACATGGGCCCTGTAGGCCCCCCAGGATTTCCAGGGGCCAAGGGTGAACGAGGTCTACCGGGATTAGAGGGAAAACCTGGATACCCAGGTGAGCAGGGTCTTGCTGGTCCTAAGGGACACCCAGGTTTCCCAGGTCCAAAAGGTGACACTGGCCACGCTGGGCTACCTGGCTTGCCTGGTCCAATGGGCCCACAAGGAATTAAGGGAGTGCCAGGAATCAATGGTGAGCCAGGCCCCAGAGGGCCTTCAGGGATACCTGGGATCAGAGGCCCCATTGGCCCCCCTGGCCTGCCAGGAGCCCCTGGTGCAAAAGGCGAGCCAGGAGCACCAGGACTGCCAGGCCCAGCAGGTATTTCTACAAAAGGCTTGACCGGACCCATGGGACCACCAGGACCCCCTGGGCCTAAAGGAAACAATGGAGAGCCTGGCTTGCCAGGCCCCCCAGGTCCTCCTGGTCCTCCCGGCCAAGCTGTAATCCCACAGATGCCCGAAAGCTACGTGAAAGCAGGAGAGTCTCGGGAGCTATCAGGCGGGTCTTACATGAAAGGAGTAAACCAAGCTCTTACAGGGATGCCAGTGTCTGCTTTCAGCGTCATTCTCTCAAAAGCCTACCCTGGGGCAACAGTCCCCATCAAATTTGATAAAATCTTGTACAACAGGCAGCAACACTATGACCCCAGAACAGGAATCTTCACTTGCAGGATCCCTGGACTGTACTATTTCTCCTACCACGTACATGCAAAAGGAACAAATGTTTGGGTTGCACTCTACAAAAACGGTTCCCCGCTCATGTACACTTATGATGAGTACAAGAAAGGATACCTTGATCAGGCTTCTGGCAGTGCTGTCATTGATCTCATGGAGAATGATCAAGTATGGCTCCAGCTTCCCAATTCAGAATCTAATGGTCTCTATTCCTCTGACTACGTTCACTCTTCTTTCTCAGGTTTCCTATTCGCTCATATCTAAGAACACCCCACTCATACTGTCCTCATGCTCTCTTCTTCAGACCATTTTAACAGGGTGCTGATCTGATTCATCACTAGCAGGTCATGCAACGTCAATTTTGCCACAGAAATGGAAGAGGAAGTGAAAAGGTTTAAGAGATTGGTTCAAACCTAGTAGAATAATATTCTATGTTCTTAGAAAATTGTCATAAGAAATTTATTTCAAATTATGATCAAGTGTCCAAGTGAATACAACATTAAAATGTTATGAATTAATATAATGCACCAGTCTCTTTTTTTTCTCTTTTGTTTTAAATAAAGGAAAATTGGAATTTCTAATTATGACTTCTCATAACACATCAAGTAACCGTACCAGGACTCTTGACCATACTTTACTATACTTGAATTAACTGAAGGTATTATTCAACACAGAACAGTCTCAGTTACAGAATGCTCCTCACAACAGACACACTTCAGTAACGTTAGTCTGCTGTTAGCTTCACCTTTAAGCTATGAAACAGGAGTCAAGAAAACATGACTCTCATACAGTACATAAAATGTCACATTCTTAACTTAGTTCCATTTTTCTTAGTCATGAATAACTGTCTTGCAGAAATGTAAATTTACAAATTACTACTGTGTTACTTAAGATCTAAAACTTTCAGATAGCAAAAGCAACCATATTTGAAGCCTAGAAATCCACTCAGCTTTCTTTGATGCACATTTTATCATCTGCAGCATCAAACTAATTCAATAGTTTTAAAGTTTCTAACATTCTGTAAAGCCAGAGAGTACACTAAGGCAACTATCACCAAATCCAGAAGAGTATCTTTTCAAGCATGCACACACCTGGAAAACCACAACAGCTTTACCACCCCAAAAACTTGAGACAGTCTTTGCACTGTTTTTCCCTAAACAGTTCATGCCTTGATAACACAATGCTTTTGGGGATATATTTTACTTAAATTTTAAATGTATCAGATGACAGTAATCAGTCACTAGAAATAATCATATTTACCATACCTACATGCATTCATGTCTCACAAATACTAATCTATTATAGCACCATGAAAAGTTAATGGTACCAAGTAAGCTAACTTAATAAAAATCAGTGCTTATAAATTAGAAAACCGTAATAGTTTGATCAGGCATTTCTTCCAATGAGTTACCATTCACATACTTTAAATGTCATATATATCAAAACCTTATTGACTCTTTAACAATTATTTTTAGCGCTTTTTAAAAACATTTTTTAATCATGTGAACTTAAAAGTACATAGATTCATGTGTAAAAGTTTTGCAATACCATCATTTCTTCATGAAAGCAGAAGCTGAGGCTTATTGTATCACATACATTTGAAATCAGCAATTTGCCAAGTACTTGGGATTAATAAAAAAGTAAGGAGACTTTTAGGCTGATCCATCATTAGCAAAATTAATATTATGGAAACTGTAAAGAACTACAGAATTGGGTTTTTTTTAACCCTTTCAATAAATGCTTCTGGATAAGGAAGTCCATAGCTTTGGCTATACATTGGTAGAATAGTAAGTGCTTAAGTAGGGAGTGTAACAAGATCTGCTCATTTCAGTAGTCAAGTAGATGCAGGCAAGGGAATCAGTACTACAGTTATAAATGTTGCACACAAGTGTTTGTATGGAAATAATACAGGGGGCTGTAACACAATTAGTAAGTAGCAATTCTGCCATACCTTTCTTTCAAGCCAAGACAAAGCTCAAGACGACACTCGAGTTTGTATTGTCCACCCCTACTTTTTTACTTTCCTGGTTTATGCCAAATATTAATTACAGATCTCCTAAGAATTATCTTTTTTATTTTTTTCTCCCCTAAAAATGTTTTCCTATGCAGTCATGTGCAGTAGTTCAACAGAACTTTCCATTATATAAACACAACATGTGCTGCTGCCAATACATTCAACCAATCTGACCCTTTTGTTTCAGAAACCGAGTACTGGAGCTGGAAAATACTGCTCAGGAGCTGTAAAGTTTCTGGTTAATTGCTTTACATCTGAAAAGTATGTCAACACACATGTTTAAAATTGCTGGAGAAGTTTGGTGCTCAGCAGTACATTACTGTCTTATGACCCTAATTAACTCATCTCCAAGAAACCAAGCCTAGTCAGTATCCTGGAAAACAAGGTTCACCAATTCTTACCATCCATCCACTTTAAATCAGGTTTTGTCCTTTAACATTTTGTGCCTCAAATTAACACGTAGGACTTCACATAACTCTACAGCTTAGTACATCAGGCCTGTCTTTTTGAAGGCTTTTCATAACTGTTCAGACATAAAGCCATTAAGAAAGCACCTCCTAACACAGAAAAGGTTGAGTGTACACACCAAACAGTGGCACAAGCACAACTTCTATCTTGATTTTCACTTTAAATTCTCAGTTTAGAGGGAACCTTGAGAAGGTCTGTAAGATTTTTAATACTTCAAGTGACAAATTCGAGTGACACCCTGGAAACCTGAGGGCAGATCCCATCAAGCCTTTTTATGGGCAATTTATGTAGTAGTGTCTGCTGCCATATTAGCTGTGATCTTTTTACTTCCAAAACTGAAACAATCTTATAAACTGATCGAAAACATTACAAATATATGATTTTTCACTACATAACAAGCGTTATTTTTTTGAGAACTGTCTGGAAAATGCTAGGGAAAGGCAATTGTGGAAGACAGAAAAAAACCAGTCTTTAAGAAAAGATACTTTACAAAATTTTGCTTTAAGAAGTTATAGCAGGCAACTTCCTCCTACAAAAACTATTTTTCCATCCAAAAATCACCAAATCTGAATTTTTTTCATGCGGAAATAATTATACAGTACTTCAAGTCCTCATTACTCATTAAAAGATGAAACTCTGTTTCCATAACGTGTTGTGGACATTTGTCCACACATTTATACAGTGTAAAATGTATTGCCACATGTCATTTCTTTTAAAATTGCTCTTTAGTAATTAATATAGACTATAAACCAGGTGAAACAAATACAAACTAATGTTATTCACCTTAAAGCTGCAAAATACTCCAGTAATAAGATTTACAAAAAGGATTACTTAAGACATTTAATGCTCAACTCGGATATCAACTGCAGAGAGCATTCTTGTAGATATTACTTGGTAAGAAATCACCTTTTTGAAAATACAAATATGTTCAATGCTTTCTGACATCATGGTTTTCTGATAGCATTGTTTAATAGATTCCCCACAGATAGATTCCCAGTGAAAGAGCTAAATAACACAGGATCATTCTGGAACCCTCTTGACTGTCCCTCTGCAAGCCTCAGTTCTTCGCTTCTTTACAAGGAGAAGAGTAGGTTAATACCCTTCATTAAGTTGAGTCAGGACAATCCTGGCTATGTGAAAGAGCCATCCAAAAAAAATATCATAGGGCTATTATCTAAGGCAACTGCCATAGCTAAGACAATGAAAAGCAAAATGCACCAGACACCTGATTATGATCAAAGAAATCATGTGAAATAAAAGAGAAGGGGTGTAAGAAACAAGGGCATACTGACAACAAACCAAAGTGACTTGCAAACACTTGGAAATTTAAAAAAATAAAGCAGTCAGTCGTTCTGCTCCGACACTGACAATGGCACTACTGAGACGGCATTTCAACTTGGGAACTTCGCGTCTCCTCAACTGACCTCTTAATGAGTTTGCTTTAGAAATTTTACCTTGACTAACTGTTAATGAGCACTGCTTTTCTCTGAAGGGTTAAACCCTCTACAAGGCGTGGAGGGCATGGAGTTAAGTCAAGAGGCTGTGGTTTTCAGGCCAGGCTCTGGGCTAAGACAGACAGCGGGGCTTCCTGCTATGTAGACTTTGGGCGGGAGCCAGGTTTAGGAGGTTCCTCAAGAACTTATGCTAAGCTTGCAGCTGAGGAAAAGAAAAATCTCTTTGGCACAAACTTGTGACAAAAGATTAGTACCATTACTCTCATTTCACAGAGGGACCTGGAGCAAAAAGAGATGCTCCATGTGAACATCACAAGTGAGTGATACGGGAAGAAATTCTCTAGTACTTCTGCATGTTCAGTGTTTTATCCATTGGACCACATTATTAAAAGGAAAATAAGGTCGCTACGGAGCCTTTCAAAGTGATGCATGACGGAGCACAGTACTCTCATATCGTCTCAAGTACTGCCTACAATCTGCATTGTTGTACTTCTGATTTTACAGAGCTTTATCCAAAGTAATTCATGCTGATCAGGCACTACATTTTCTTATACTTTTACTGCTGTTGTGCACGTGCCTCAACTTTTATAACAGAGATTAGGGTGTTTAAATGAGGTGCCAATTCTGGTAACAGAAAGGATTAAATCACATCACACAGCTGTTTGTATGCAAATTCCAGGCTTACATACATGGATAAGTACTGGGTAGATATGTATATGCATAAATGTACACATGTCCACACAGGCAGACACTCTGAGAAACAAAACAGTTATTGTTTCTTATTTCAAAGACCAGACTTTAACTTCTATTTCATTTAATTAATCTCCAAAGAACACTTTTTAAAGTTACTTCTTTTTGCCACCATGTGATCTATACCTTTTAAAATAAAGATCTTTCATGATTTGAAAAGAACCAAGCAAAAGAAAAAAGAAAAAAAAAAAGACCAGAACCATCAAAAAACCCCAAATGAAATGAAAAGAAAAAATTACAGTTCAGTTGATTTGGATTGGTATCAGCAGGAAAAAAGGGACATCTTTGTTTCAGGTACAAATGAGTTCCTAGAACAACTCTTAATGACCAATCACACTCTAAGCTCCAATGGAAACACAGTAGCAAGAACAAACAAAACCACTGTAGGAATATCTCACTGTCTTTTTCAACATGCATCTTAATGTCAACTTATATTTTTTGTTTGGAACCTGAGACAACTTTTTTGGAAAAGAATACAGAAAGTAGCCCAGCTCTAGTGAAAAAAAAAAGGTAAGTTTTAAGAAGCTCCAAACTCGACCTGTGCCTATCGGCAAAAATATACAGAATTCTGAACTGATCTGCATATGATCTTTAAAAAAACCCCAGCAAACAAAAACCAACTACAGTTTAAAATAATTTCAATTAATCATGTGCACACAAGAGATGACCAAGTCTTATTCTCAACTTACTATTTTGTACACCTAATAGAAACTTGGAAGGCTAAGAATCTGAAGTAGGAAAAGCCTTTTTAGCGGAAGGCTAAATCATGTTTTCCAAGATGTATCCAAGATGTTTTCCAACTCAAACTTATATTACAGTATTAGAAGTTTGGCTTGGGAGGTAAAAGGTTATTTAAAAAAAAAAAAAATCATCTGCAACTTCTCATAAATTTATAGCAAAATAACAGAATTTTTAAAAAGGTTAAAAAATAGAAAAACAATCTCTCCACCACTGTGTTAATACTACATGAGGAATTCTAATCAAAACTGGACAGCTAAAGAAAATTATTACATACTTACTAATTTTTTTCATTTTTTCCCCCCAGTGCATTTCTGATTTTATTTAGGAGTGCAACACCACAAGGAACAAAATCAAAACACAGTTCAAGGATGTTTACATTACCATACTAATCAATCATGGTAAGAAACCATTCTCTAAATTCAGTGAAACAGCTCATCACAAGTGTTATTAAAAATAGCAAAACAGTTCTAGCTAAACTAAATAGAAATAAATGGATAAACATGTCTACTATACAACTACTTGTAAACATGAAATCTAAGAGCTGTGTTGAATAACCTACAGTGTACTTGCACATATATTTGTTCTGGCAAGCACATGAAACATTTTCATCTAGCATAGCAAGTTTTCAGTGAATTTACTTACCTTTAAAAGCTGATATTTTATAATTGTGCTGGATAGCAGCCACCATGTCCTTCCAGAAGTCATATTTTTTCTGGCCATCGTGCTGTAAGTGTCAAAAGGAACCTCAGTCATTACATCAAGGATCACTTATTTTGAGCTTTCTTACTGAAACAGTGACAGGAATTTTATTAATAACCAAATTATTTTGAAAATAGAGCAAAACAGTCTCAGGCAGTAGGATTCAGGAGATCAGTACTCAGTACTCAGCTTGGCTGTGAACTTTGGGTCACTGCTCCCAAGTTACCTCCCTACTTCAGAAAGATATGGTGGGATGGGGGGAAGAAAGGGAAAGGAGAAAGGATTCATGTCTGTGAGGAGCTCTAAAACTTTACAGCGAAAGAGGGCATTAGACAGTAACTTACTGAATGAGTCATCCCACTGACACTTGGGAAATAGAAGTCCCTAGAACTGCAAATATTGTACTTAATTAGAGGCTTGATATTATCTACAGCCTGGTGCTTGTATCACCTTTTGCTATAATTTAGAAGTAATGCCCTCCTAGCAACAACTCCACCCTAAACACCATATGAAATACTCATCCAGAAGTCAAGCTGAGCGGCACCGTGTTACATCGTGCTCTGAAAGCTGCCAAACCCCAGCTCTGGCAGAAGGGCAGGGAAAGGCGATGTGCACTTTGTGAACAGTCTCTCACCATTCCTAGAAAGTCTCCCAAGCGCAGAAGAGCTCCACCTGACTTCAACAACCCTTTCAGCATCTCAGGGAGAAGAAAAGCTCCTCAACCAGCTGAGCCTTACAGCATTCTCACACTCCACCAACTTCAGGAGCACCAAATTAAACACAGATGCAATTACAGAGCCAGCCACTATTACTGAACAGAGGATTATCTACAGAGCCTGTAAGGGGTGTCCAGAATTATAAGGTACTGGCAGTAGCAAAGCAGGTGGCACAGTCTGGGTGTGTACACCATGGAAAGCACTGTGCAAAGCTGTTAGATGCTTTCCACACCCCCACTAGGATAAATTTCAATGCAACTGTTAACAGATTTCATGGCATTTCCTTCTATGTTCTGAGCATTATTCTGATACCCAAATGGCCCATTTTGTAAGCATGAAGCATTTTCTAGAGGGAAACACTCAGAAACTGAAAAAAAAAAGCCAAACCCAACAGCCACCCACCCCTTAACATCATCAACAAAAAACCCCATGTAGTTTACGCGTATTCAAGTAAACTGCTATTTCAGGCCTAATTCTCTGCCATGGAGGCTTCCAGAAAGAAGAACAGCCTGCCCTTAATTTCACAGCCAGCAAGTCACACAAGGCCTTTTGTGCATGATTGACAAGCACTGCGGCAGTCTGCTTATCAGCCACCAGCTCTGTATTTTAGGAGCAGGAATTCAACTTTGTAAAGCAAACGGCTGCAGAAATGCATAAAGGAACAAACGGCAAGATGAAGTTTCATGCACGTCAGACTTCACATAGGTGCCAACTGAGGTCATTGTTCAAAGCCATGTTCGGGAGATGCTGGGGAGCATCTATGCATCTCGCGGCGATGGCACTAGCCTACACTAGCACTAACCTTGAGACAGATTAAGTTGTCCATTCCCTTCATACTCTGTGTGGCTAAATTGCTCCTTAGTTGAGAATTCTGGCTTTGAAAATCAGTTCAATGAGTTAACATTTCCTGAGTGCTGTTTTGAGGACAGATGGATACTAGTTGAAAAGTGGGTACACTTCATTCAAAACATTTGACCTCAGAGAAGACTAAAATAACTGTCGAACTAATTTCTTGCAAATCTACAGCCATTGCATATGAGATGTGCAAGAGAACAGACCAATGACCAGAAAGTAGAGAGAAAACTGCATGCCAATGCAGTCCACCATGACTTTGGTGTCATTATCAAATGTGATTTCATCAGCTGAACTATCAGACAAAGCAGTATCTCTTCAACATCAAGATCCCAAACACCAAGAAGCTCCTCTGCTTTGTCTGAAATTATGTCAGTGTTTTTCCTCTGGATACAAAAAAACCAGATTCAGTTTTAACAGAGTAGAGCAGCCCAGAATTCAACCCATGTCAAAACCCGTTTTGAATTCAAACCTAGCAGTTCTCTCATTTATTTCCAGTAGGAAGCTTTCCTGATGCTAGAATGTTTTCTAGAAACGGTAAGAAAACAGTCCTTACTAAACAGGCTCCCAGAACAGGAACCAGAAGCCTCTACCTCTCTGCAGCAATGTGGGAGAAGAAATCATGATTGTTTCTAGCCCTCAGGATATAGCATTTTGCAAGCACAAGTGCTGGAGAGGCGGACCACCTCCTGCCTTGCATCCATCTCATCTGGCTGATGCTTATCTTCCAGAGAACTCTTCTATCCCTCCCTGCTGAAACTGGGCCAACATCCCGTAAAATATTCAAGAACTACTAGCTGATAAAGAGGGTGCATGACCCACTTCTAGTAACTCTCTAGTGAAACAGCACAAGTTTAATTCTCTCTGAAGGCAGCACTGACTCGCAGTCAGTATTCCAGCTTGGAAACTAGTAACTGAACACGCAACTTGTTACACACATGCTATGACATGCTTTGTCCCCCAGTACGTAGGTGATCTGTGCCAAGTCTACACTAAATATAAAGTAATGCAATGCAAACGTCACATCTGAGAGATGGTTCTAAGCTGTGAACAGTAGAGGAAGGACAGTAATCCTTTAAAAGTCTTACAGCACACCTGTGCTGAGCATTTCCCAGTAAGCTTGCTTTAGCTAACTCTTCATGAAGCACTGGGACTTAGGTAGCAATCTACTCAGCATGCTATTTTAGCATGGAGGCTAAAGCCTCAAGTCAGCTGATATCCAAAGGGATTCCAGATACCTGTCTCTCAGCTCTGAATTTCACTCTGCAGGCAAAGTTTAGTATCTGTAATTTTCTGTGCTGCAGCACTTTAGTACCTTTAGCCAGAAGATGACGTAAGTACTTTTTTGATACCAATATACCTACTGCATGAGAAGAGCCTCTCCTATCCCCAGCTGCACAATTAAAGATTCAATCTTTCTTAAACATAACCAGACCATTTAACTTCAAACACAAGATTTAGCACATTCTATCTACCTAAAAAGCACTGAAAAAGGTTAAAGCAATTGTATTTCCCACATTGAGAATGTACCTTGTTGTTTAGCAGAGAAAAAGAAAAAAAGACACTATTCTAGAGGTGTGTTTACGTCTGTGTACATAGTCAATATCTTTAAGACAAACACAAGTTTAAAAAAGGATGGAGTTAAGCTTTCAACTCATTAACACCTTGCAAATTGGCAAACCGTGTTATTCAAAAGACCAACATTAGATTTAATTCATGTATCATCAAGTATAATTAACGGAGATTTAAAGAACTATGTTTGGCATATCGTGGAGTAAACCTAAGAAAACAGCGTGTTTCCATTCGTATCCTAGTTATTTGTGCCCTCTGGTGGAAGTACATTTATTTTGAACGTGCCATGTACATGTAGCTCACAATTAGCTTCAGAGACAACTTTGATACCCTAAATCCAACAAGAAAAAATCCAAACAAAAAAAAAGCTGAAGACCTTGATGTTGTTCAATACACTATTTAATACATTATTAAATGCATGCAGGTGTGGTGGAAGAGAAAGATAATGTAATACGTCGTTTCAAACAAACCAATTCTTACCTGATCTAAGCTGTCCACAACCCTTGCACACAAGAGAGCTCCTGGCAGGTCAAAATAATTATCATACAAATAGTATTTAGCTGGAAAAAAAAAGAAAAAAGATCTACTTTTTAAATCCATATTGTATGCTCTAATCACAAATACCCCCCCCCCCCCCCACGTTTAAATAAAAGTATAAGCTCCTATTTGGATTTTACTGGTAATAAGCATTATCCGCTTCCCAATCTTTGGTATCTTTTATTCCCACTTCTGATTCTCAGAATTGGCAACTGAAAGTGGTTCACCTATATCAAGGCAGCGAGATTTTAAAAATTCATTTTAAGGTTCTAAAATTTCAGGTGGAAGAGATGGGAGAAGATCCATGAGCCTTAAGAGTTAGGTCCGTATCACTCAACTCTTCCAAAATATATCTATTTCCCTAGCAGTAGCAACACAGAGAAAGAGTTTGAGAAGTTGTTTCAGAAACATTTGGACAGGTCTTACACATAGTCTTCTCCTTCACGCACACACATGCTGTAGACAGTGCCTTAGCCCAAGGGGAAGTATGCCCACATTATCACGTGGAACCCTGTTTCTATCAAAACAGAACAAAATCAGGAGGGTGCAAATGTTCTCCCAGACTGAGGTCATGCTCTAAAACTCTTTCCTAGGAGTGAAATGACTTAACCAATGATTTTATTTTTTTCATTCATGATCTTGTCCGTGCTGTCTGTTAGGTATGTTACAGTACAAGTCAGCAACATGGGGATTAACATTCACAAGAGAGACCAAGTGCACTTTACAATGAGTAAGAAAGGCACATTTGCCGTATGACCAAAGGAAACCTTTCTCTTCTACCTTGTTGCAAATGAATACCTGCCGTTTAGAATAAGCATCACAAACAAGTTTACATCAGCAAAACCTCAAGGAAGATATCTCCATTACATAGGAACGTAACTTAACTGAGTACGTTACATGTGTTACTCATGACTGACAAGATGAAAGTAAAACAGAAAGAAGCACAGAGCAGCTAGTAAGAACGCAAACAGTGCCTTCAAAGTCACTCCCATCTTAAAACCAAGAAACTTCAGTTGCAGGCAAGCTTGTTTCCAGACCTGCTCTGTTCTTTGCACCTGCACCTAGGCCTCTTGTAACAGCACTGATGGTAACGAATCAACAATTAAAAAACATTCAGATCTACCAGATATGTCCTAAATGAGATAGGTGGGTAATCTCAGCCTACTTAATCAATGAACAAAGCACTCATCTCTGTAGCTAAAACATAACTAACATTAGCTTATTTGTCTCATCAATGGTGACCTAAATTTAAGCTGAACTCTAGTATTAGAAATTGAAAATCTATAAAAAAGCACCCCAGTCTCCCCAAAACATGTACCTAATCCCAGTAATTCTCAGCTCAAGTATTTTTAAATATGTGTGGTAAGAACTAATACTATGAGGCATTGAAGGGGCCAGAGCAATTTCAAAGAAGAGGACATGCTAAGGTAAGGACATGCTAACCTGAGCGGGAAACCATTCCACTGACTGTATTAAAATGCTTCCACTCCCTCCTTCCATATGTCTCCAGGATCTCTTCGGATGTCATGCTCTTTGTACCATGGCTTGCCCTATTTGATGCATTAAGTTATTTATATTTGAAAAGAAAAAGAAAAGAAAAAGGTTGAAAACAGCCAAACTACTCCTAGTGCAGAGTAATGCATTGCAACTGAATACTGAGGTTCACGCACGTTGATCAGAAGTAACTCTAACTTTGAAGCTTCCCAGGACCTAAGCTTTTGTCATATACATTACAGTCCTCAATAAAAGCCCTACTACACAGAGGTTTGGTCAGCTGGGGGCTCGGCTACGGTGCCTCACCTGCTAACAGTCACTCTGTGTTGCTCGAACGTTCTCAATTGTGTGAGGATGCTCACTATACTTGAACTATCAATGTACACTGCACAATAAAACACAGCACAGAAAGCCTATACATCATTCTGAACCCTGGGAACATTCAGAGAGGGACAGGGCAGAACTATGGAGAAGTGCTAGTGTGAGCCCAGCAAGCAGCTTGGTAATACAGAAGTACGCACAAGCCTTTTTAGGAATCAGAATCAACTAGCTTGACCATCAAATTGGGCCTCAAAACAATGCACAGACTCCAGTTTTGAAGCAAACACAGGCAATGCTGGGAGAAATAATCCTGAACCACTCTTCCCTTTACTGCGCTATACCCTCCAGTCTTGAATTCTGCATTTAGTACTCCCTCCAAAATTCATGGCAAATTAATTTTGGGACACACAGCAGAGACTCACAGGTATTTCTTCCTTCATTACAATAAAACCCGATTTTCCCTAGCATCTGCAGGCTCCTTCTCCCACATATATGATAGGGGGAAAAAAAAAAAAAGTATAATCTATCCTGAGTGCTAAATGACACAGATTTTCATTTTGGAAAAAAATAAGGGGGAAATGGGACTGGGACTGACATACTTGAAATATATTTACTTTTCAGATTCGTGATTCAAAATAGAAGACTTCTATGTTTAAAAAAAAAATAGGAGGGAAAGAGGAAATAATGATGCACTGAAATGATGACTGAAAGCAAAATACAGATTTAAAGAGGAAAAAAAGTGAGAATTTTGAAGGCAAATGTGTCATCTTCTGTGTTTAATTTACCTCAGGCTATTTAAATTATAGGTTGTCCATCTGCAGAATTTTGAACATGTATAGTACAAAGCTAACAGTGCTCTCGTCATTAGCATTAGTCATTAGCAGTGACTATGAGTCAGGTTAATAACAATTCAAAGAAAAAACTTACCCTGAATCTTAGCAGAACTGGACAAAGAGTAGATTGGTAGCCAGTGAAAAAGTTAATTTACTGTCAAGATCAAGTACGCACTCAGAGACTTAGATGAGATATTCTTTACTAGCAGTTATCTTGGAAATACTATAAAAAAACTGCAAATGTGACATTAAGAGAAACTGAGCACTACATTACCAAAGAGCATTTACACTTTTACATCTAATAAATTAATATTTGCTGAAATTAGTATTGTTTAATAATATAAACTCATAGTCAATCCTACCTTAAAACTGTTCCATCTTCTGCAAGTTTCAGGAAGTTTCCTTCTTCAATGTCCAACACCAAGCCTTTACAACTAAGAACAATTTTATTTTAAAAAAGAAACAAACAATGCTTTCAGAGGAATACCCTGCTATAGATCACAATAGTGAAACGCAGTGACAGAAGGTATACAATGATTCTACACAAAAGCAGCTAAATCACAACCCTTCCAATAGTTCTATGTTTGAACAATGCTGTACATATACAGATACATATTACTACAGTGAGGACTGGATTTCACTTACATAGCAAATTCCTACTAAATAAATCCAGTTCCATTGTTCAGTGAGTATTCATATAGGTAACTTGGGAGGTCCAAACGTATATTAAAGAAAGCCACTTCTGTTAAGAAAATAGGGTTTTTTCTTGGTGGCAACTCCCCTACTTATTATTGCTAGACTGATAACACCAGTTATTAAGGGAGAGAGGAGTAGAACATCATTCTAAACAAGGCAACAGAACATCCAGGGAAGACGTGAAGCAGAAGCTAGGCAGTAGCAGCAACGTAAAGAGCTGACAGCATAGGACCGGCATCCAACAAGAGTTTCTAACTCTTCTAGTAAATTAGTTCCTTACAGATATTCGAATATAAGTTCACTTAGGTCATTTGAAAAACTAATTAATAATTGTTCAGTGGTGAGAATAATAATGAATAAAAAAAATACTGAAAAAGTAGTGCCACCTTCATCCTCTGTTATAAGGTACCCCACTGAAAGAAGATATACCATGAAGGCAGCAAGCACACCCCAGCCTTTCACAAAAGACCCCTGGGTGAGGAGCACTGACATGCTGGCCACCAGTGCCACGGGCTTGCAGGTCCATGCTAATGAACCCCCAGCTCTGATAAGGAACCATGGCCAAGATATCTAGATCTTAACAAATTATTTAATCCATCAGATGAAAATATGAGAAATATAGGGACATTGCTTGTCACACAAAAGTAGAAATCAATCTGGTTGTAAATTGTCCAGTCAAACACCGAGTTGTAAAAACAACTGATCAAAACTGTTCCCACAATAATACATGCATTACTTAACCCTCTGTCCTGTGTTTCTCCTAAAGGAATTAGTGGCTATATTGACTTTCAAGCCCCCACCCCCTGGCCTAGATAACAACCTATAAAAGTTGGAAGGTAAGAGATTCACGTTCAAGCTCCTGCTCAGAGACCACTGATCTCAGAGCAGCATTTTGCATCACAGCTTTGTGCCTGACATGCCATCCAAGGGCGACCTCCTGGCCTGTCAACTTCCCTCAAGTCCTCAGAAGGTTGTCAGGATCGTTCTGCCTTACACAAACAAAACCACATCTGCCAAGATAAAAATTACTAAATTCTGATGGTTACTGGACTTACCAGTTGAATTCAGGTAGAAGACAAAAAAAGAGATATAAACTAAGAATGAAAGTCAAACTAAAAGGCTTGTGTCTAGATAGAAGCACTGACAAATCAAGCTTGAATTCTCAGTTCTCTCTTCAAAGTATGACATTAGAAGTATTGCACAACAAATACTTGTTTGAACAAGTATTTAAAACTGTAATTTTGGATTTATCATCACGCTTGACAATCCTAACAACTACCTAATAAGAGAAGCTGTTTTCCAGGCTTTGTAGAAATTACAGCATAAAGAAAGTTATGAAGAAAGTTTCTGTTACTTTCAGTGTACTCACCAGAAGTCTAAGCTGGCGGGAGCTAGAGTCAGCAGGTCTTTGTCATAACCCTTCTCCGTTACCAGATACTGGGCAAAACTATCATATATTAACTACAAATTAGAAAAAAGAAAAAAAAAAAGAAAAAGCATTAATATATTAGGATGAAAGATACTGCTGCTTCCCTGGAAAGTGTAGAGATGTCAGAATTAGTGACTCCTAAGCAAAAGCAAACCAGGGACCCAGAGGTGCTGTCCCATTGCCTCCACTACTGGGAAATAGTGCCCAAGGGTGGTTTTTTCTCAGCTGGAAAACAGCTCAGGATGGTCACAGTATAACCATGTTTATGGCATTCTACCTTACTGGCCCCGTGCTCCAAGGCTGTTGGGAAACTAAGATGGTAAGTATGTAAGACTCGATTACTACTCTCCCTTCCCCAATTGGTTTTTTTTGGGTTTTTTTTTTTGATTCTGTCAGTTACCAACACTCAACAAGCAGCTTCTGAACCAACAAATGTTTCCTTTGAGAACATTTCAAAAGAATCTGAAGGAAACAGACAACTACTAAGTAAATTGTTACCATTTATAGGTTCAGAAAAAACACTGTTAAAGCCTGATACATCAGTCAGTGATTTATTATTATAATGTGCCGGTAAGGCTGTACAAGAAGATCTAGTTAGATGCTGCCACATCCTTGAACACCATACAAAACCACTAATTCCTCCCTTTTTCTCATGATTTTTTTCATTAAAACAGTTCTCTGGCCTTTTACTTTCTTAATTACAAAAACTGCTCTAGGAATGAATATGAGTAACATCCAAGAAAGACTAATATGAAGGCCAACACTGAAAGTTGCACTAAGTGCATCTTCTGCTGTGCATATCAGCATTTTAATGCATTTCTTATTTCCAAAAAAGAGGCATACAATGGGCATGGTCTGTCTGTCTCCACTGAGAGAAGATGAAGAGTGAACTAAGTTTAGTAAATGTTTTGGGTTTTTTATTTTGTTGTTTGTTTTTTTTTAAACTGCAACACACAACTCTTCTGGTTATCAACTGCCTAATGTCTGTCTTCATCAGACAAAATTCTTATCAGGAGGAAGGGGCCTGTGCAAGATGCAACGTGTGTGGCATACCACAAAGAACAGGGAAGGTGAGCCTGGAGCTGCTTTCCAGCAGAAACCGCAGAGCACATATGTTTTATAACTTGCTACACTTGAACCTTCTTTCTTACAAAGATGTCCCTCCACAGAAAGTCACCCACTAAGGAAGCAAGTATTCAACACAGGACACGCAAAACCATACCTGCCCATAAGTGAGAGACCTCATAAAGCATTTGTTTCTATACCGAGTTCTGAAGTGTCCTGCAATTAGCTAGGAGTTCTGTGCAGCGCAAAACCTACTGCAGGTGAACGGAGGCGAAGAAAAGGGAAGAGGGGGGCACACCACGAGCATCCACGACAGGAGACAGCATGGTGCCAAAGCCCCGACATCACCAAAGAAGGGCGAGTCACTGCGAGGTTTTCGGGGAGTTCAAGACGTGCCAGGCGGATAAAAGGGAAAAGCACCAAGGGCGGGAAGGCACGGACAATAGTCCCTCTCGCCGATTGGGGCGGCAGGGCTAAGCCAGAGATGGTCGGCGCCCTTATGCCCGGCGTTTCATTTCAAGCACCAGAAAAGTTGACAAGGTCGTCTGTCGAAAGTGCTGCGGGCTTCCAGCCGCCCGCAGCATCGCTAGCTTCGGCGGGGGCGGGGGG